>RCUC01153969.1:0-13567 GCA_003697995.1 Taxidea taxus jeffersonii | reverse complement strand
AAATAGTTTTATTTATTTATTTGACAGAGATCACAAGTAGGCAGAGAGGCAGGCAGAGAGGCAGGCAGAGAGAGAGAGAGGAGGAAGCAGGCACCCCGCCGAGCAGAGAGCCCGATGTGAGGCTCGATCCCAGGACCCTCAGATCATGACCTGAGCCAAAGGCAGAGGCTTAACCCACTGAGCCACCCAGGTGCCCTAGAATCTATATTTTAAATATGCATTTCAGGGCGCCTGGGTGGCTCAGTGGGTTAAGTAACTGCCTTCAGCTCGGGTCATGATCCTGGGGTCCCAGGAGTCCCATATCGGGCTCCCAGCTCCATGGGGAATCTGCTTCTCCCTCTGACTTTCTCCCCTCTCATACTCTCTCTCACATGAATAAAATCTTTAAAAAAATATGCATTTCACCTGGTTATTATTGACAGGTAAATTTAGAAGCACTCTTTCTTTATAGATAAATTGAGAGAAGACCAAATTTACTTAAAAAGTTTATACCCTATCTTTGGTAAATATTAATTTGGGGGATATAGTCTAGAATAGGAAACAATGATATACACATTGTAGTATATACTTTACTAGGGGACTAAACAAAGCTGAGTCAGGGAGATGACATCAAAATCAACATATTACCTCACATGTATTAGGATAGGCATTATATATAAGTGTACCATATATATATATATATACATATATATATATATATGTAACAAGTGTGGATGAGGATGTGGAAAAATTGGAACATTTGTACACTATTGATGGGAGTGTAAAATGGTACAGCCACTATTGAATGCAGTATGGAGTTCCTCAAAAGTATGATCTGTTATGACCCAGCAATCCCACTTTTGGTTATTTATCCAAAAGAATTAAAAACAGGATCTTAAAGAGATGTTTTCATTCCTGTGTTCATTGCAGTTATTCTCAACAGGCAAGAGGTGAAAACAACCTAAATGTCCATTGATGAATGAGTGGGTAAAGAGAATGGAACACACACACACACACACATACACACACACACACAGGACTTTTTTTCAGCTTTAGAAGAGAAGGAAATAGTATGATATGCTACAATATGGATGAACCTTTAAGAAATTATGCTAACTGAAGTAACTCAGTCACAGAAGGACAAATACTGCAGTATCCCACTCATATAAGATATCTAAACTAATCAAACTCAGAGAAACAGAAAGTGGAATGCTGTTTGCCAGGGGACAAAGAAGGGGACGTGGGAGTTGCTCTTCAATCCTGTATTTTCTATTTCCATTTAAATGATAACAATTAGCCACTTTATTAAACTTGAATTCTCAGAATAATCTTTGACCTATTCTTCAAGATTTTCCCTTCCTTCCTTCTTTTCTTTCTTCCTTCCTACTTTCCCATAATTATTGCCAGGCATTGTATTAGTCATTGACAGTACTATTGAGAAAGCTGGCACAGCTCCCATTTCTCATGGAGCTTATAATATAGTGGGGGATACATATAATAAACATAATAAATGAATAAAATAATTAACCAGGTAATGTGATAGAAATTTACTGAGATAGAGGGGTTGGAGGAGCCAATTTAGCTAGGCCTTCTGAAACTGAGACCCAAAGGATGAGAAAGTCAATGTCAAATTCTGCTAAAAGGTGAGCATTTGGGGCACCTGGGTGGCTCAGTGGGTTAAAGCCTCAGGTCATGGTCCCGGGGTCCTGGGATGGAGCCCCGCATCAGGCTCTCTGCTCAGTGGGGATCCTGCTTCCTCCTCTCCTCTGCCTACTTGTGATCTCTGTCTGTCAAATAAATAAATAAAATTTAAAAAAAATAAAAGGTGAGCATTTATAAACATTAAAATGATTTGTTCTGGAGCAGTCATTTTTAGGAGATGGAGAGGCAAGCCCTGGGAGAAAAGATTTATAAGTCTCATTTCTAATAAAAAAACTTGTATTCATTGCATGTTCGTTGCAGCATTATTTAGAATAGCCAACAAACACGTGGAAACAACCTAACTGTCCACTGATGGATGAATGGATAAAGAAAATGTATGTATACACACACACACACACACACACACACACACACATATGCCATATTTTAATATATGGAATATATAGATAATATTACTCAGTTGAAAAAAATAATGAAATCTTGCTATTTGTGACAACATGGATGGGCCTTGAGGGCATTATACTAAGTGAAATATGTCTGACACAAAAAGGCAAATACCACATGATCTTATTTATATGTGGAATCTTAAAAAAAAAGAAGAACTCATAGATATAGTGAAAAGATCGATGGTTGCCAGAGGTGCTTGAAGGGTATCAAAAAGTACAAATTTCCAGTAATAATAAAAGTAAGTCATGAGGATATAATGTACAACATCTGACAATAGTTAATAATACTGTATTGCATATTTGGAATTTGCTAAGAAATTCTCATTACAAGAAAAAAATTTTAACTGTATGATAATGGCTATTACTAGACTTAGGTAATAATTTCCCATATATACAAATTTTGAATAATTATATGTACACCTGAAATTAATATAATGTTATGTCAATTATACCTCAATAAAAAAGACTTACATTCAGAATATAAATTCACAAAATTCAATGAGAAATAACTCAAGAAACATAAACATAAGTTTTGAACAGACACATTACTCATAAAAGCATATTGGTGGTAAATAAGCATACGAAAAGACACCAGTACTCACAATGGAAATTCAATTAAAATCACAATGAAATATTCTTATACATCTATTAGAATTTAAAAAAAAAAATCCTGACATGACCAATTGTTGATAAAGATGTAGAACAACTGAAATCCTCATGCTTTGCTGGTAAGAATGTAACATGGTATGGGCCCTTTAAAAAACAGTTTGATACTTTTGTTAACTTCAACAAATTTAAATATGTACTTATATGTTTACCCAAGTTTACCCAAATTTAGTGTTTAGTTTTAGTGCCCACAAAAATCTGTGCATGAATATTTCTTTCAGCTTTATTTGTAGTTGTCAAAACTTGGCAACAATTCAAAGGTGAATGAAAGAATGAACTATCTGTGGAATATCTATACATCTGAATACTACTGTATTCAGTACTGTATACTACTATAAGAAACCAGGATGGATTCATACAACATGAATGAATCTCAAATGTATTCGGTTAAGTGAAAGAAGCTAGAACCAAAAGACATCGTATTGTATGATTCCACTTACATGGATTCTGGAAAAGACAAAAATACTGAGATGGAAGACAAATCAGTGGTTTCCAGGAGTAGAGTGTAGAGGTGGGAATGGTGGTTGATTATAAAGAGGCAGCAAGCAGGAATTTGGGGAGTAATAAAACTTTTTGGATCAGGACTGTGGTGGTATATACAACTCTGTGCATTTGTCAAAACCCATAGAAATTTCATAACAAAATACAAATTATATAAATTTAAAACACGTAAAGTTTTATTATTGATTTCTAGTTAGTTCTCTGTGGTATGAAATCAGGCATTGTATGATTTGTATTTTTAAATTTATTAAGTTGTATTTTATGGCCCAGAATGTAGTTTATCTTAGTGAATGTTCCATGTGAGCTTGGGGAACCTGTGTATTCTGCTATTGGTGGATGAAATAGTCTATAGATGTCCACTGTATCCAGTTGATTGAAGGTGCTGTTGAGTTCGACCTTGTTCTCACTGATTTTCTGTCTGCTAGATCTATCCATTTCTGAGAGGGAATATGTAAAACTCCAACAATGATGGTAGGTTTGTTTACTTCTCCTTGAAGTTCTAACAGTTTTTGCCTTATGTAATTTGATGCTCTGTTGTTAGGCACATACACATCCAGAATTGTTATGTCTTCTTGGGAGAACTGAACCCTTGATCATTATAAATGCCCTTATTTATCCCTGATAACTTTCCTTACTTTGAAGCCTGCTCTGTCTGAGATTAATATAGCTACTCTTGTTTTCTTTTGATTAGTGTTAACATGGTCTATTTTTCTCTATCCATTTACTTTTTTTTTTTAAGATTTTATTTATTTATTTGAGAGACACACACACATTAAGAGAGGGAATACAAGCAGGGGGGAGCAGGAAAGGGAGAAGCAGGCTTCCCGCTGAGCAGGGAGCCTGATGTGGGGCTCAATCCCTGGACCCTGGGATCATGACCTGAGCCAAAAGCAGATGCCCAATGACTGAGCCACCCAGGCACCATCTATCCATTTACTTTTAATCTGTGTCATTGTAGTGTCATTGAGTGGGTTTCTCATAGACAACATATAGTTGGGTCATGGTTTTTGATCCCCTCTCACAAACTATGTTGTTTAGTTGGTGCATTTAGTTAGTTGAATCATTGACATTCAAAGTGATTTTTATATAATTGTATTAATACTTACCATACTTGTTACAGCTTTCTATTTGTTGTCTTTTTGTTGTTGCTGTTCCCAGTTTTGTTTTCTCTTTTTCTCCATTTGGTGATTTTAATTGAGCATTTTAATGATTCCATTTTCTCTCATTTTGTAGCATATCAGTTATACTTATTTCTTTTCTTTTTTTTTAGAGAGAAAGAGCACATGATAAAAAAGAGGCGGGGGTTGGGACAGAGGGAAAGGGAAAAAGAGAGAATCTTAAGAGGTCTCCACACCCAGTGTATAGCCTGACACGGGGCTTGACCTCAGGACCTGGGCCAAAATCAAGAGTAGTTGCTTAACTGACTGAGCCACCCAGGCACCCCTTAGTTACACTTCTTTTTAAAACTATTTTTAGTGGTTGCCCTAGAATTTACAATATAAATTAACAACTAATCCAAGTCCATTTTTAAATAACATTATACTACTGTATGGGTAGTATGAATACCTTATAATAACAAAGTAATCCTAATTCCTTCCTCCCATTCCTCCTATCATTGCTGCCATTCATTTCACATATATAAGCATACATAAGATATATTCATAGGCATACATAATCAAATTCATTGTTACTAATATAATTTTGAATTAACTGTTATCTGCCTAAGCATTTAGGAATAAGAATAATGAGAGGCACCAGGGTGGCTCAACTGGCTAAGCAGCCAACCCTTGATAGGCCATGATCTCAAGGTTGTGAGATTGAGCCCTGTGTCATTGGCTCCACCCCGAGCATGGATCTCTACCGAAAAAAAGAAAGAAAGAATAAGAGAAATGAATTTTTATTTTACCTTCACTTATTTCTTCTTCAAAACTTTTCCTTTCTTTACATGGATCTGAGTTTTTAACCCATATTATTTACCTTCTCTCTAAAAAACTTCTTTTAACATTTCTTGCAAAGCAGGTCTACTGACAATATAATCTCTTAATTTTTGTTTGCCTGAGAAAGTGTTTATTTCTGTTAATTATTTGAAGGATAATCTAACAGGGTATAGAATTCTAGGTTGGTGGTTTTTTCTCTTTGAACATTTAAATAAATATTTTACTCCACTCTCTTTTTGCTTGCATGGTTCCCAAGAAGTTGGATACAGTTCTTATCTTGGCTCCTTTATGGGTAAGGTGTTTTTATGATCTGGCTTTTTTCAGGATTTTTCCTTTATCTCTGATTTTCTATAATCTGACTATGATGGACCAAATGTAGTGATTGATTGATTGATTGATTTAATCCTGCTTGGTATTCTCTGAGCTCCCTAGATCTGTGGTTTTGGGTCTGATATTAATTTGGGGGAATTAATTTGGGCAATTCTCAGCCATATTGTTTCAAGTATTTCTTCTGTTCCTTTCTCTTTCTACTCTTTTTGGTACTCCTAGTATGTGTATGTTACACCTTTTGTAGTTATGTCATAGTCCTTGGATATTCTGTTCCTTCCCCCGCCCCATCCCCACCGCCCCCAACCCCGTCTCTGCTCTTTTTACAGTTCAGTGTTC
Organism: Taxidea taxus jeffersonii; assembly: GCA_003697995.1. Taxonomy (NCBI): domain Eukaryota; kingdom Metazoa; phylum Chordata; class Mammalia; order Carnivora; family Mustelidae; genus Taxidea; species Taxidea taxus. The sequence continues at coordinate 7,710 of RCUC01153969.1, read as the reverse complement.
AAGGATTCTATTGATATATCCTCGGGCTCAGAGATTCTTTCCTTCAGCTATGTCCAGGGTACTAACCAGCCCACCAAAGACGTTGTTCATTTCTGTTACAGTGATTTTTATCTCTAGCATTTCTTTTTGATTCTTACTTATGATTTCCATCTATCTTATATTATCCATCTGTTCTTGCATTCTATCTGCTTTATCCATTAGATCTCTTAGCCTATTAGTCATAGTTGTTTTACATCCTCAATCTGATAATTCTAATATTCTACTGTCTGGTTTTGATATTTTCTCTGTCCCTTCAAATATGCTTTTTGCCTTTTACTTTTATACCTGGCAATTTTTCTTGATATTTGGACATAATGTACTAGATAAAATGAACTGCTATAAATAGGTCTTTAGTGATGTGGTATTGAGGTGTGAGCAGAGGAGAAACATTCTATAGTCCTGTGATTAAGTCTCAGTCTTTTGGTGAGCTTGTGTTTCTGGACTATGAACTCCTTAACATTTTCTCAGTTTTTATCAGCCCCTTTAGGTGAGTCAAGACAGCTAGAGTGGGCAGGAGTTGGGTATTTCCCTTCCCCTAGGTCAGTTAGATTCTGCTAATACTCCAACAGACTAAGCTCTGTTCAAACTAGTTTTCCCTAAGGGCAAGCTTTGTTTAAAAGAACAGAATGCTGGGATGCCTGGGTGGCTCAGTTGGTTAAGCAGCTGCCTTCAGCTCAGGTCATGATCCCAGCATCCTGGGATCGAGTCCCCTATCGGGCTCCTTGCTCGGCAGGGATCCTGTTTCTCCCTCTGCCTCTGCCTGCCACTCTGTCTGCCTGTGCTTGCTCACTCTCTCTCCCTCTCTCTCTGACAAATAAATAAATAAAATCTTTTAAAAAAAATTAATAAAAAAAAACCAGAATGCTCTAGAGTTACTTAAAAATGGTTCTTTTTTCCCTTTCCCTGCCAGAAACACAAGAGGATTTTAATCAGATACCTAGTGTGGGAAACTCGTCCAACTATTGGAGATAAATCTCACAGTATTTGTTTTTAACTCTCAGAGCTGTCCATTTTGGGCCTCCGGCAATTTGTCTATTATGGTTCAGTCTTTCCTGTTCTCAAAATTGTTGCTGGGCAGTTTCTTCTCTTGAGTTTCTAGCCTACTAAGAAGCTGCTCCCTATATTCACCTGTCTCTCTCATCTGGGGGCAGCAATTTGCCCTGTGTCCTCTCTTCTCTATGGAGCCAAAAAGAGTCATCAATTTTTTAGTTTGTTCAGCTTTTTGCTTGTCATTAAGATGGAGTGGCAACTTCTAAGCTCCTTACATGCAGAACTGGAAATTTGAAGTGAAACCATGTAAATTTTTTTAAAAGCCAAGAAAGATAAGGGTCAACACAAAGCTTTTGGATTTTTTAGCTTCTATATATCATTGGTGACTGAGAAGTTTTGATAAAGTCCGGCTCATTGAATCCAAATTACTTTAAGAGGAAATGAGATGAGTAAATATAAAATGTCATGTGGGTAACATAAGAAGCTTGGCTATAAAGGGGAAAAGGAAGGTAGCTGGATGAGAATATGAGTCCATAAAAGTTTTAAATTTATTATGTGAGACCAGTTAGAAATAAAAATATATAAGACTTCTACTGATAAAATTATAGAATTTAATAAAAGATATAAAATAAATAAGTAGCTATATCATGTTCACTGATGTGATAACTTGATATATAAAAGTTTCAATGTTCCCTGAATTAATTAATAAATCCAAACAATCTCAATAATAATGCTAATAGATTTTTTGTGGGCTTTGCCAAATGGATTCCAAAATTCATTAAGACAAGCAAATGTATAAAACTGCCAAAATAATCTCTGAAGAAATTGGGAATTGCCTCATTAGTTTTCATGGCACGTTATAAAGCTGTATTGATAGAAACAGTTTGGTACTGGTGTAGAAATAGAAATTGGCCTGAGTGGTAGAGGATTTTTATAAACTTAATCAGGTGGTGACCCTAAATGCTGCTACTTTTATCAGTATAGTCTCCTTATTGAAGCAAAACAGCACAATCTCTGGCAAGTGGTATATAGCTAGTGCACTGGCAAATGTTTTATTCTCTCTATATCAATCAAGAAGCAATTTGCTTTCACATGGTCAAATCAACCAAAAATACTCACTTTTTTGCTTTTAACACTAGAGCTCTCTGTCATAATACAGACTACAACATCTATGAAATCTTGCTAAGAGATCTATTGGACAGGATGTAGCAAATATTTGCTCCAGAAGGTAAGTGATAAACCCCATGGAAACTTGGGGGTGGTGGTTCTAGGGCTCTAGAGGTTCAGAATGTACTGAGATCTCTCCTTTAAAGTAAAAGTTAAGTTGATGTATCTCCTATCTATTAATGTTAAGAAAGAGATCTAATGCTTTGTGGGCTTCCTTGGGTTCTGGGGCCGGTATGTGCTTCATCTAAATGACTTACTTTGCACATTTACTGAGTTTCACATGGGGCTCAGAGAAAAAGAAGGCTCTGAAACTGGTCTAGGGCACAGTACATGCTATGCTCATCTACCAATTAGACCATATGGGTCAGCAGGTCTATGGCTTTGAGACCTGTTCAATGAAGCTTCTGGCAAACCTCGTAAGAGAATGACAATGCATGCACCTAGAATTTAAAGAAAAACCATGCAGATATCCATTCTCCTTTTGAGAAATGGCACCTTTCTTGCTACTAGTACCACTTTGTACTAGTTGGGACTAAATACCCAATCACGCGTGGAACACCAAGTGACCAGGCAATCAGAGATGACTGTTATGAGCTGGATATTATCTAATCCACAAAGCCCTAAAGCTGAATATGAACAGCAGTACTCCATCATATTGGTGAGAGACCAAACTCAAAGAAATATGAAATATATAATTTGCATCAGTTGAGGTTCAGACTCTCATGACACTTTCTCCTACTGTTCCTTCAACTCACATCTGTGACCTCTTTGGAAGTTCCCTCAGACCAGATGACTGAGGTAGAAAAAATTCAGGCCCAGTTTACAGATGATTCTTCATGATATACCACCATAGATGGAAGTGAAGTACAGCATAATTATGGCCCAGTTCAGGGGTGGTCTGAACAGATAGTAAGGAAATGAAATACTTTCACTGAGCAGAACTTCAGGCAGTATATACACTTACCCACTGTGCCTGAAAGGAGAGGTGGCCAGAGGTGTGGATCACATGAATAGTGGCTCATGCTTGGTGGTGGATATTCAGCAACTTGTGAAATACAAGATCAGAGGATTGGAGACAAAGAGATCTGGGCAAGAAGAATGTAAATGTACCCTTTAGAATGAGGACAGAATATGAAGATTTATCTCATGTGAATATCTATGTAAAGTCACAAACTGGAGTCTGGCAATTGCTAGCTAGACATAATGACTGATTATGTGGATAACTCCTAGCCACTATCTTCAGCCACCCAGTGCTTACTTAAGAACTTACAAAGTGGCCTGATAGCAGGGATGGGAATTATACATGGGCTCAATATCATAATCTTATTCTCATCAAACCTCATCTGTCTACCACGACTGCTGAGTGCTTGACTGGCCAATAGTATAGATCATCACCAAACCTCTGAAATGGCAACATTCCCAGGGAAGAGCAGCTAGAAATTTCATAGCAGGTTGATTACTTTAAATATATTCTTATTTGGGATAAATTTGGTTAAATTTCCAAAATTTACCTTCCCTACCTGAAATCTCTCTATCAGCACCACAATCAATGAACCTAGTAATATTATATTCACTATTGCAGTATTCCACAGTACAAGAGGATTTCTGAAGGTGTGACCCATGAAAACTTAGGTACCTCCAAGACTCCTTCAGGAAGGCTGTGAGATCAAACCTGTATTTTAATAGAACAAAGACATAATTTGTCATTTTCTTCATGCTCATTTATACTGATAGTGCTAAAGCAATAATGGGTAAAACCTTTGGCCCCTTTGCATTCATCAAGAAAGGGGCATCAAATAGGACTAAGAGTCAAAGATAATTCACTATGAGGCACTCCCAGAAAAAAAATTTCACAGAATATACTGAGGAGGTAGTAAAAATGATTAAATTTATTAAAACTTGACCCTTTAGGTTATGTCTTCTTAATATTCTGTGTGCCAAACAAGAAGTCATGCTACATATCAAAATACAGTGTCTTGTGTGATTGTATAAGTTGCAAGCTGAACTAGTTGCTTTTTCTCATGGGGACACCATTTTCACTTGAAAGAGCTGGTGACAGACATATTGGGATTATTCAGACTTGCCTACTGGGCAGATATTTTCTCGAAAATGAATGAAGTGAGCTGATCACTTCAGGGAAAATAATTGACAATACTTTGTTTCCTATGAAAAAATTGAAGCTTCCAACTAAATTAGAATTTTGAAAAACATCCACCCCTGTGAGCTTAAAATCTTTGTAATAAAGATTCAAAAAATGCTATCAATGGTGATATTAATGAATGTGATTTTTTTTATATTGTATCATGAAATGTGTCACCATTTGGAATGTCTGAGTTACTCAGTGAATCAACAGTTTTCAAGTGATCAAAGCATGGAGTTACAAAATCATGCATGGTAAAAATTTGTTTAAAGTGCAAGATAGACCAATAGTTTTAATGTAACACAGTACATTAAATAACAAATTCAAATAAAAGGCAAAAGACAAATTGAGAAAACTATTTTTAATATATATTAACACTGTCAGAAGTAAAAAGTACTTTATACTAATGAGTATAACAGATCATTGAGCCATTTCTACTTGTTTGGATATAAAAATGAAGACGTTTTAAAAAATCATTGCTTGGAAGTGTGCTGTGTGGAATTTTCTTTTTCATCCCTTAACACTTTCTTGAACAGATTCTAAAACCTTCTAGTCACTTTGTTATCAAAAGGGTCCTAAATAGTTAAAAACCACACCTTCATATCCCCATATTTAGTATCACCAAAAGCTATTTCTCTGGCTAGTGGGAATGACTTCAGGAATAGGTGTAAGGGGTTGAGGAAATACTACAAAAACTGTACAGTGTCTAAGTAATCAAAAATTATTATTCTGAATCCTGTCCTGTGCTCTCCAGTGCCAGGTTTTTTTGTTTTGTTTTGTTTTTAAGATTTATTTATTTGTTAGGGAGAGAGAAAGAGCAAGCACAAGCAGAGGGAGAAGCAGGCTCCCCACTTAGCAAGGAACCTGATGTGGGACTTGATCCTAGGACCCTGGGATCATGACCCAAGCTGAAGGCAGATGCCTAACTGACTGAGTCACCCAAGCATCCCTCCAGTGTCTTGTTTTATCTGGGGTGATAGATAGGGAGTGTGAGGAGGCTGGGAGAAATAAGGTGGTATTGGCTGCCTCTTTGTAAACCTTGCAAATATGAGAAATGTCTGGTCACAATTTTTGGTGGCATTTTGATATTTCTCTTTAGCATGTAGGATACTTTGCATCTCTGACTCAACTTTAAACCTGAGCCTAGATTCTGGATAGTAAACATCCTATTCTTGAAGAAAAATACTGGGGTGCCCAGATGTTTCATTCGGTTAAGTGTCTGACTTTTGATTCCAGCTCAGGTCGTAATCTTAGGGTTGTGAGATAGAGCCCCACATTGGGCTTTGTGCTGAGCGTGGAGTCTGCTTGAAAGTCTCTCTCCCTCTCCCTCTGCCCCTACCTCCCACCGTGCTTGCACTCTCTCTCTAAAGAAAAAAATAAATAAATAAAAAAGAAAAATGCAGGATGCCTGGGTGGCTCAGTGGGTTAGGCCACTGCCTTCGGCTCGGGTCATGATCCCAGAGTCCCGGGATCGAGTCCCGCATCGGGCTCTCTGCTCGGCAGGGAGCCTGCTTCTCCCCTCCCCTCTCTGCCTGCTTCTCTGCCTGCTTGTGTGATCTCTGTCAAATAAATAAATAAATAAAATTAAAAAAAAAAAAGCCACAATAGAAACATGACCAAAAAACTTAAACAGAAAATTCAGAGATATAAATAAACAATAACAATTTTTGTCTAGCAACAATTTTACATATTATATTACCATTAAAAATTATAATACCAACATGTTTCAAGGTTGTGATGTGATAGTGCTTTTCATACACTGCTGCTGAGACTTTAAACCAGAATAACAGGTTTGAAAAACAACTTAATAATTTGTGTTGAGAATCACAGATGTTTTCATACTCACTGATCTACAAGTTCTTTTTCCAGTAATCTACACAAGAAAATGGTTTTAGATGCTACCAAAGATATATGAGCAAAAATAATCTCCATGAAATTATAAGAGTAAAACTACAACCATGTAATTAGCCATAAAGAGGAGAATTGTTAAAATATGATGTAACTATATGATTATAATATTATATAGCTATATTAGGGTTTTCCAGAGAAACAGAGAAAATTATATATTCTCTAATACCATATATACAGACATACCCGATGCCCTTTTCCTCTTTCTAAATATATATATTCATGTAATAAAAGTATATATGTGAATATAATAAAATCATTATGAATTATGAATAAATTAATATGTGAATTTATTATAGGGATTGGCTCATGCAGTTTTGGGGTGAAGAAGTCCCATGATCTGCCATCTGCAAGGTGGAGAACCAAGAAGGTTGGTGATATAATTCAGTATGAAACCAAAGGCCTGACAACTAGGAGCCCTTGGTATGAGTCCCAGAGTCTGAAGGTCCAAAACCAAGAGTTGGATTCCCAGCTCAAGGAGAGAGAATTAGCCTTTTTAGAGCCTTTTGTTCTATTCAACCCCCTCAAAAGAGTGGATGTTGCTCACGCACATTGGTGAGGCCTGATCTTCTTTATTCAGCCTACTGAGTCAAATGCTAATCTCTTCCAGAAACACTCTCACAGACATACCCAGAAGTAATATCTTACCAGCTATCTAGGCATCCCTTAGCCTGGTCAAGTTAACACATAAAATTAACCGTCACAATAACCAATAAAAATAATGCTTTTATATAATCTCAGAGTACAATATTAACTAAATTAAGTTGGATATAAAGAATGAGTGCACATTACAATTCTAAGTTTAGGTTTTAAACAGCATATGTGTATAAAAATGGAGGGAAAAAGTTTTATGATCGTATATTAAGTGAATATTAAGTAAAGTGGAATATAAAATTGAATATATTTAGTGTGAGTCTAAGTTTGCTTTTTAACTACACAAACATATAAAAATGATGGGAAGAAAAATGATACACCACTGGGTGTATTATTTATGTAACTAAAGTACATGAAAATGATTCTTTGAATGATATAGTCATTTGTGTTTGCCATATTTCACTGAGTTCATTAAGTGTATAAACATTATGTCACTAAAAATATTCATTGAGCACTTTTACATAAATCATTACTATGTAAGAAATGCCAAAAGATAAGACATAGTCACTGTTCAGAGTCTAATATAAGGAAAAGAACATATACATCCAAGTTAAATATCAATAGAAGTAATGAATTGCCGGTGTTAAGAACACAGGAAATGGTACAGGAGTTCTACTTCCAAGGAATGATTATTTTTACAAGGGACAGTGGCAAAGATGAAGTAAGATATAGTTGGGCTTCTATAAAAGGATATAATTTTTTAAAGAAGAAAGAAATAGAAGTGAAAGAAATAATATTAAGAGAAACTTGAAATTGCTTGACAGTTATAGTAGTTTCCTAGGGCTCTCATAACAAAGTACTAAAAACTGGTG
>RCUC01153968.1:0-26188 GCA_003697995.1 Taxidea taxus jeffersonii | reverse complement strand
CTCAGGGTCCTGGGATTGAGCTCCACATCAAGCTCTCTTCTCAGCAGGGAGCCTGCTTCCCTGGCAGCCTCTCTGTCTACTTGTGATCTCTCTCTCTCTCTCTCTCTGTCAAATAAATAAATAAAATCTTAAAAAAAAAAAAAACCAACAAAACAAAACCTCAGGCTCAGGGCCAATGTGAGAGGATGGGATGTGAGCCAGTGTTCTGCAGATGGCTCCTTGGGGAGATAGTCAGAAGTCACTTGCTGGTGACTTCAAAATGGGAGGAAGGTAGGGTTCCCTTTGGTCAAGGGCGTGGGGTGAGCATAGGAAGTCCTTGGCCAGGAGCTGGGGAAAGGGTTCTGTGCAGATGGTGTGAGCTATCTGAGTCAACACCAGTAGTTGGGCCAGTTGGGGGTGTGTGCAGCAGGGGCAGGCCAGGGACTGTCTCTGGTTGAGGCAGATGCAGATACCAGGTGATCTAAGCACAGAGATGAGAGAGCCCCAGGAGTCACAGCATGTCTGTGTTGCTGGCAGGGTTTTGAGGCAGAGATAGGGCAAATCACTGATCCCCAGAACTCCAGATCTACAGAAGCAGGGCTAGAAGCAGGTAGCCTCCCTCCTAGTCCTGGTCCCGTCTCCCTGTTCAAGGCTGTTGAGGATGTCATTCTAGGTGCCCCTTGTCAGCCATGAGGTCAGTGCTGCCAGAGAAACAGCAGCAGGGGGAGGGCTGGTGGCCCTTGAGCATCTATTAGATCCTACAATGGCCTAAAAATTCTTGGGGAACATGGGGAGTATCTACGCAAGGGAAACACCGAGTCCCCAGATGTTCTAGGAGGTGGGGTGGGTCATCATAATTTCAGCTCTGTCCACTTTTCCCTGGAAATCCTGCTGTCTGAGCTGCTGTGAGCTGTCCCAGGGCTTTGTGGCTTTTTCAGGGGAGCCCTGGTCTCCCGATCCTCTCCAGGTTGCCCTTTTCAGCTAGAGCCCTAGGGTCCCACCTGGAAGACAATGTGTATGCCTCAGAGATGTGGACTTTCCATGAAGGATGAGGGGCTGGGGGGCTGAGTCAGCTGCAGGGCAAAGAGTAATGGGCAGTGTACCAGGAGACAAGTGTGACCAAGCAAGCACAGCTACAGCAGGGCATGGCCGGTGCTCTGACTCCTGCCACCTGTGGATGCTTGCTAATAGGGCTGTCTTTTCCATCCCCCTGGCTTCCTTGCAATGAGCTCCCTTGCTGACCCAGTGATCGGATATCCTTGTCTCTTCCTGACTGTGACCCCTAAACTGCCTTCCATCCCTCCTCTCACATGGTTCCTACCAGGATTCTTTTTCTCCTCCCCCTTAACCTTCTCTCTCTCTTTTCAGGCCAGGAGGGAGGAGAAGTCAGGCCCTGGTGGTACAAGAGGCCGAAGTCTCAGAGTGTCACAACTCAGGGCAGAGGGGTCAGGTCCGTGCATTCCGGAGCCAGATTGTCTGCATGCACACCCTGACTCCACAATTTACTAAACTTGGTGAATTTGGGCAAGTGACTTAACCACTCTGTGCCTTGATTTTCTGGGCTGCAAGATGGGGATGACAATAGTACTCATCTCTAGAAAGTTACTGGGAAGATTAAATGAATCAGTGTATGCAAAGTGCTTAGGACAGTGCCTGGCGCCACAGTAGCCCTCAGTGCTGGCGCTCTCTGGTTGGGCTCTACCCTCCCCTTTCCCTCCTCCCTTGTCTCCACCAGCCCCAGGGCCTGCAGGAGGTAGAACAGCAAAGAATATCCACGGAGGATGGTGTTGGGAAGGATTCGAAGGATTCGGGTAGCGAGTGGGCGGAACATCCAGCAGCAGAGCTGGAAGTAGCAAACTGGTTTTGAGTTTGGGCCCTGCTGGAATCTAGGGGAGCAGGGGCCAGCCTCCTGACGTCTCAGCCTCTGTGATCCTTGGTCTCTCCCTTTGCTGCCGGAGTTTCTCATTGGCCCTCGCGAGGGCGGGAGGGGCCTGAAATAAAGCCTTTGATTGGCTGCTTTCATTTGGACCCTTTTTTTTTTTTAAGATTTTATTTATTTGACAGACAGAGATCACAAGTAGGCAGAGAGGCAGGCAAAGAGGGGGTGGGGAAGCAGGCTCCCCGCTGAGCAGAGAGCCCCATGCGGGGCTGGATCCCAGGATCCTGAGATCAGGACCCGAGCTGAAGGCAGAGGCCTAACCCCCTGAGCCACCCAGGCGCCCCACATTTGGACCCTTCTTAATTTCCAGTCTGATAGGGAGGGGTGGAGCGTAAGATATTTAAAACTCAGAAATATCTGAATAGGGTAGAGAAGAAAGGAGGGAAGAGGGTGGAAAGTAGGGGCAGGGGAGGGGGTCCAGGTAAAAGATTCTTCTCCAGTTCTCTGGGATGGTTTATAAAGTCCTGGGAGTTGAGGGCAGGGGACTGGACTGTATGAATTTTGGGCCGCTGGCTGATGTGGAGTGGCTATTACATTTGAGACGAGAGAGATAAAAGGACATGTTGCACACAAACCTTTTAATGACGCGGTCTTGGTGGAGTCTGTTCAGGGCAGGAGACCCCTGGGAGGTGCTTTTCTGAACCACAGCCTTGACCCACCTTGGGCTGCCATTTCCCCTTTCCCTTCCCGGAGTGGGTGGCTCAGGACCTGCAGGACCCTCACTCCCTTTCGGGCTCTGTGAGGCCCCGTCTCAGTGCTCAGAGTACATTTTCTCGTGCTGAGGCCTGGAGCGGGACCATCTGCTTCTGCTGCTCTTGCTCCTGCCGCCTTGGCTTTCCTCTCCTCCTGGGTGGGGGGCAGGAGAGCGGCGTCCTGGGTATGCAGCGTCCAGGCCAGGGCTAGGAGCTGGGGGCTTCCAGGGGGCTCTCTACTCAGCCATGCCCAACTACCATTCTTTCTGCCCCATCTATTGCTCCCTGGAGCCAGGACCCCCAGGAAGGACTCAAGGAGACCCCAGCCAACTGGGGAAGTGGACAAAGAGCCCTGGCCTGAATGAGGAGGCCCGGGTTTGAGTCTTGGTGCCACCCCCGCCTGTGCGTGTGACCCGGGGTAAGTCCCTGCTCCCACCTGCTCTCCATGTCCTGCACCGTGTCTGGCAGTGGCTGACCCAGGGTCTCTGGCAGGAGGGCAGTGACAGCGCTGGCGGCCACGGGGACCGTGCCGTAGATGAAGAGAGGCACGGAGGGGTAGAGCTCAGCAGTCATGCTCACCAGTGGGCTCACGATGCTGCCCACACGGGCCATGGTGCTGCCCATTCCCATGCCCATCTGCCTGTGGGGCCCAAGGTGCGGTGGTGTCAGTCACTGCCCTAGCGTGAATGCTGAGGCCCCAGCTGAATTCAGGGTCAGGGCAGCTCAGGCCGAAGGCCCCCCCCCCCCGCCCCCGCCCGCCTTTGATAGCAAGTGAATTTGGCATTTGTTTCGGAGATTAAAAACAGACAAACAACAAAAACAGGCTGGGAAGGTCTCTGGCCAGAGAATCAGGAGACTGAATTTTGCCTCTGGCCTTAACTGGCCATGCGACCAGAGGAAGAGTGCCTTTTCCTCTCCAGCCTTCAGTTTCCTGAACTGTCAAATGAGACAGTTAAGTTAGGCCAGTGGTTCTCAGATCTCCTAGGGGATTTTGAGGTCCCAGCCTACACAGTCCTATTGGATTAGAATCCCCAGGGGACAGGACCCGGAAGCTGCATGTTAAGAACATTCTCCCAGGGAGCGGAGGTTAAAAATCTTGACTCAGGAGACAGACTGCTTGGGTTCAAATCCAAGCTTCCTCACTTACAAGCTGTGTGACATGGGGCAAGTCACTTGATCTTTCTGTGGCTCAGTTTTCTCATTGGTAAAATGGGAACAGACATGGTACCTACCTTATAGGCTTATCATGAGGATTCAATAAGTTGATACTTATAAAAAGTGTAAGACGATGCCTGGTGCGTAGTAAATGTTTTATACTGTTGTTCTTTCCCCTGAAATCCTCTGAGGGCGCAGGACAGCAGCCATGACCCTGCTCAGTCCCAGCAGCCTAGGGAAGCCGGGCCATTCTTTGACATCTCATGAGAATTTTGCGACCCATTTTTAACATAGACACGTGTTTCTTGTTTCTCAATGCAAAAATGCGCCCCCCCCCCATTTTGGCACTCAAAAAGCAATGCTGGTTTTATCTGTATAGGCACCAAGCACAAGCAGTATTAAATGTGGCTTTTGTGATAAGAAATTACTTTCCTGTTTGGTCTTTGGTTTCAGACATACTTTGGTTACAGACACACTTAGCTTATAGATGAAATTTAGGTTTGATGGCTGCTTCTAACTTGTGCTTTAGATCAAGGTGGGTGCGGGGTGGGGAGACTTCAATGAATTGCCTCTGAGATGTGTCTTCTCGGCTCTCAACCCTGCCCCGGCTGGTGATTCCTTTTCAGATCTTTTTCTTGGATCAGGTAAGGGCTTAGAGGGCAGGTGTATCTGTGTTAGCCACAAAGGCTGTACTGAGCTTGCGCGGATGGGAGCTGAGAGGGGGCCTTGGGCTACGCACGCTGGGCCGTGTGCTCTGGGGTCTGACCTAAGTGCATGGGGATGAATTGTTTCAAGGCCCCTCCCACTAGGCTCCTACTCACCGGATCACTGTGGGGTAGAGCTCCCCAGTATAGAGGAAGATGCAGTTGAAGGAGGCAGCCAGGCAGCCTTTTCCCAGCACAGCAAGGGAGGTTCGGACAATGGACTGATCTAGAGAGAAAGGAAGGGGTCAGTGGAAGTTCGGGAGTGGGGCATGAGAATCTGGGGATAGGGTTAAAGATGAAGGACCAAGGTACTCGTGGGTGCTCACCCTGGGGTACCACCCCATTGACCAGGATGCAGATGCCTGCCAGCAGCAGTGAGGCCATCTGGGCAGGCCGGCGGCCCAGAGAGTTGATCACAAGGAAGCCCACCAGCTTGGCAGGCAGGTCCACAGCACCAAAAATCACCTGGATTAGGTAGATGTTCACGCCAAAGCCCTGCAGGTCCATGACCAGCCCGTAGTAGGCAAAACTAGTGGCAAACCTAGTGGGAGAGGGATGAGGGGTATGGAGTTGGTTAGGAAGGGTTAAAGGGGGTGTTCCTCATTCAAAATAGGGGTTAGCTACATTGTATCCCGCTTCAGAAGCTGGAAATTTGCCTTGGCTAATCTGTCTTCAGGCATTTAGTCTACGTGTGGGGTAGTCCTCCAAGACCCCAAATTTCTCAATCTTCTGATAACTAGTATCCTAGATATATTAGGGGGTTTTTCACTTAGTTGAATGTAAAATTCATGTAGTCTTAGTCTTTCTTTATCTTATCTATTGATGCTGGGCTGAGGGCAGGTGGATTTTCAAGGCACATCTTTAGAGTCAAGGTGTTAGGAAATGCCAAAGCTTTGCAGACCTAGGCATGGTTCTGGGATGGTTGTGCTTCTTATGTTGTCAGGAGCCCACAGAATGAAGCTCAGGTTATTGGACAGGACCCACAACCTGGAGTAAATCCCAAATTGAAACCAAAACACTCACTGGTAGAATTGTTGACTGCGCTTTTCCTAACTGTCATGGGGTTATTCTGGTGATGGGCTCAGGAGGGGAGCACATCAGAAGGATTATGGGGAACATTGCAACCAGAAAGGAACATTTTTGGCTGATATCAGCCTTGGCCAATGTGTCCTTTTGGAGATGAGTTCTAGGCATCTATTGCCTGTTCTTGTGTTTCTGACAGGCCCTGCAAGACCAATAAAGTCTCCAAATGTTTTGCAACCCAGACTAGTGTCTGCCTTCAAGATGTAATTTTATTGACTTTGGGGCTGATCCCAATCCCGAGGAGGTGTTTCCATATTGCAACGGAGTTGATAAAAGGAAAAGATGGAGAGACTGATGCCCAGTGTGGCGACAGGAAGTGACTGGAAGTGGGAGGTCATCTGGTTTTTCAGGACTGTCCCTGGTGGAGGATTACGGCCCCTCATGGCAGGTCTGCTGACTTTTCCTCCCTTCTTTCTGGCTTCTTCCACCCACTGCATCCACTCTTTCCCCAAACAGCCTCTTGTCTCTTGGTCTGTCTCTGTCTGTCTCGGCCTACCACAGCATGGAGAGGCAGAGGAAGAGGTGGCGAAGGGCGGGGCAGCGCAGCAACTCCAAGGCGGAAGCCTGGCCTTTGCCCATGGTCAGCTCCTTTTGCAGACTGGCCCGGAGCACCTGCCAGGATGGGCAGGGCTCAGGGCCTGGACTCCTCCAGAAACTCCTCCCAGCCTAACCCCTTTCTCAGGGAAGCCCTCTGAGACCTGGGTTCAGGGTTGGAGGGTAGAATCCTCGTGGGGTGTCGTGGGAGGCCTTGGGGGGGTCTCACCTCCATACTTAGCTTGGTTCCCTCTTCTCGCTTCCCATTGATCCAGGCCACTCTCTGCAGGGCCCTGAGGGTGAGGTCTAGCCTCCCGGAGGAGGAGTACCAGCGGGCTGACTCGATGAAGAACCTGGGAGTGGGGGTGGGGGTAGGTGTCAACATGGCTTCGGTTCCCTTCCACTGGGCTAGGGGCAAAGGGTGGGTTTCCCAGGGGCCTACAGTGGGTTTTCATTTCAGGCTGGGAACCCAGGGGTTTTGCCAAATCCCTCTCTCTAGGACCATAAGACAGCGACCAGCTTGGTGATGACCCATTCCCAAACCCAGAAGTTCAGCAACAATACAGGCAGGTTGGAGAGCCAGGGGGGAGCTGAAGAATCAGATCCCCGGGGCCGGAGGAGGGGCAAATCCCCCCCCCCCCCCCCCCGCGCCCAGCCCCGCAGCCTCAGTTCTCCCTTCTGTCACATGGAGGCACTGGGTTGGGTTTGACCTTCTGGCCTTGACCTTCTCTGATTCTGTGTGGTGGAGTGTGCTGTGGGCTCTGGGGGATGTCTTGTCCCTTGCAGCCCTCTGGGCAGCCGTTGGGAACCCCTCCCCGCCCTGGGCCCCACACACCAGGAGTAGATGAAGAAGGCGAAAAAAGGCACAGAGACCAGGAGCTGCAGGTGGCGCCAGTGGGGCACGGCCAAGGCCACACCGGCCAGGAGAAACTGGCCCAGGCTGTAGACATAGCCAGTCAGGGTGCCCACACAAGCCCGCGTGTTGATGGGCATCCACTCCACATCTGGAAAGAGGGTGAGAACAGAGTGGTGCTGCTGCCCGGGCTGCCGGGTGGGTGGACACCCCTGGGCTGGGCAAAGACCCCTCTCTCCACCCAAACTTTGATCTGTCCCAGGGCTCAGTGGAAGACACGTTGAATGAGGATGCACGCCATGATGGGGGAAGTGGGGGACTTTCGGTGGAGGAAGGAAGGGGGAGATGGGTTTGGAATCCTTAAGAGTTGTTCCTGCCACTCCCCCACTGTATCTTGCTGCTCCCCAACCTACTGTCCTGGCGAGGGTCCCTTTTCCCTTCAGAGCCTCTCTGACCACTCAGTGCTGGCTTTCCTCAGCATGGGCCGATTTGATGGCCAGAGCAGCTCAGAGGAGACAGTGGCTTTCCTCCACCCAGGAGAGTCAAGGTGGGAGTGGGACCACCTCTCCGCTGTGGCCCAGCTTTGTTCCACATGGGCTCCTGATTCGGCTGCTGGGCCAATGACTTGGACACGTAGACTGGATTCTGGGGCTGAATTCTCTAGGTGTCCTGTCCTGGTCCTGGTCCCATCGTGGTTCATCCCTGACCCCCAATCCATAGATTATCTTCTGGGCTTGAGGGACGACCTTGGGCAAATCCTTGCTCTTTTCCCTAGTCTCAGGTTCCTCCTCTGGGAACCAGGGGAAGGGGATGATTAATCGAAGGATGCACACTGATGGCTCATGGACAGACCATGTTCAGGCCATAAATGTCTTTGGTCTACATGATGCTGGCTTGCCCCACGTTAAAAACATGGAATTAATTTCCAGCATTACAAAATTGGGATATTTTACATTAATAAAGAGAAGAGGGTAAGATCTGACAGCCCTGACCCTTCTGGCTTGAGCAGCTGAGTGGTTGTGTCCCCTCTGGATGGGGCTGTGACTCTCCTTTGTCTAAAGTCCTCAGCGTTCCCTAATGCCTCTTGTACCCAGTCAGCTTCAGTCATTTATGGGAACTGCCTGGCCCTAAAAATGGAGTTTGCAATCATGCCGAAATGACAGGTCAGGATGGTATGAGTCCGGGGGGGAAGAAGGCTGTTAGGTTGGCTGCCCAGACGAGGGCAGGCGGGACTCAGGAGGGTTGGCTGGGAGAGGGAGCTGGAAAGGGGCTGCTGGGTGGGGGGTCAGAGAGGAGTGGGTAGGGGCCTGCCCCGCCCTCCCAGCCTCCCTCACTCAGCGTCATGCAGTTGAGAGCGATGCCAGCCAGCGACATGCCGGAGAGGAGCCGGAAGGCACAGTAGACAGGGAAGTTGGGAGCGAAGGCTGCACAGGTTCCTGACACGGCCGTCTGCAGATAGTTCAATATCAGCAACTTGCGGCGGCCCAGCCTGGGGTGGGGGAGGGGAGAACAGCAGCAGGGATCCTGAGGGCTGACTGTGCCAGGAAGGGTAGGGAGAGGGGTGCCTGCCCTGGGGGAGGCTCTGGGCTGGGGGGTCTTTTGAGGACCTGCGCTGTATCCTGAGGCTGGCCCTGTAGGTCCTCAGACCAGCC
The DNA here is from genome assembly GCA_003697995.1 of Taxidea taxus jeffersonii. NCBI lineage: Eukaryota > Metazoa > Chordata > Mammalia > Carnivora > Mustelidae > Taxidea > Taxidea taxus. The sequence goes on along the minus strand of RCUC01153968.1, from coordinate 17,597 downwards.
CCAGGGGTTCAAGGCCAACGTCCCACCTGGTTCTCATGAACCCAGCTGAGGCCCAGGTCCAGCCCGGCCCCGTGGCTCTGCCCAGGACTGACCTGTCTGCCAGGTAGCCGAACACCATGGCTCCGAGAAGCACCCCTACCATGTACAAGGACTGGGCCAGCTGGCGTAAGGCCCTGTTAGAACACACGAGGTCCCACTGTGGGGAGAGGGGGCAAGGGTCAGGCAGGGATGAGCCTGGGCCGCGGGGCTCCCCTTCCCCTCCCTTGGGCTGGCCCTCTGAGGCCTATGCCACCCTTTCCCCCTGACATTTCCCTTTGCTGTTTGCTTCCCCGGTCCCGGTAGCTGAGAGACTTTTCTTGACTCTGACCTCCCCTCCCCCTTTTTTGTAAAGGCCCCATATCGAGCCCCTTTCTTCATCTTCCCATCTTGGCCTCTGGAGAATCTGGGACAGTCTGTGTGTGTGTGTGCGCGCGCGGGCATCTGTCTGCCTGTCTCAGAGGGGAAGGCAAGTCTGGCTGGCCTCTGGAGCCGGGGGCCCAGGTGTCCTCACCTCGGTCACGATGGTGGACGGGAAGGTGCTGTTGTCATAGACCCAGCCATTGGTGCACGGCTCTGTGGTCCCCGTGTCATTGGTCTCTGTGCCGTTGGGAAAAGGCGGTCCCTGTCGGGGGACGGTGAGGAGGAGGCAGGACTCGAGTTGCCCCTGCCCGTCCCGGGGCAGCCAGGCCTCCAGCTCCCTGTCCTGGCTGAGGTTGGTGTCGGCAGGCGGGCGGCAGTGGTGGGTAGGGATGGCAGCTGTGAAGTTCTGCAGGGTGTTGTGGGAGGCCATCAGGAGCAGGGGGAGGACCACCAGAGTGACCTGGATCTGCTGGAAGCGGCCGACACCCCCCACTTGCTGCAGGAGGTCGTTGAAGGCCATGGGGCCAGGCCCAGCCAAGTGGCTAGGGGCTGAGGACTTCTGTCTGGGTGTCCCTGAGCCTGCCGTCTTAGCTGGAGCACAGAAGCAGCTGTTGCCTCCGCAGCTGAGTTGTTCCTAGAGCCGAATCGGAGCTGGCTCTGTGGGGGGACAGGAGCCTGGCTGACTGCCCCTCCTTCCTTCGCTCGCTCCGTCTTCTGTCCCTCCCTTTCCCTTGAGCCTCTCCTCACTTGGGGGTGGGGTGCTCAGCTTTCAGGGTCTGCTGTAGCCCTGACCCCTTCGTGGGCAGGATTTAATCCTTGGCCTGGAGGGAATGAGTTAAAGTGTGACTTGGTATCAGAAGGATTAACCCTCTGAGTGTCCTTGTGTCGGTGGAAATTCTCCAAGCGGGTATAAAGGGCAGGAGAGTGGACCGGAGTGGGGGTGGTGAGAGGGATGTACTGGGAGGACGTGTCCGGACATCCGGGGGCCAGAGGGGGCCAGGTGGGACCTTCCTGTCTTCCTTTTAGTGAGAAGACTGGGCTCTGGGAAGTGTGGTGGCCCCTTGAAGGGATTCTGTCCTTCTTAGTGGACAGGATCCAAGCAGTCCGTCTTTGAGAAGGGTTGCCAGAGAAAATACAGAACTCTCAGTATCGGATCAACGACTACATTTTATTGTAGTGTAAGCATATCCCTAATGTTACGCGGGACATACTTATACGAAAAAAATCATTCACTGTTCTGAAATTCAGATTTCGCTGGGCATCCCGTATTCTTATGTGCTAAAATTGGCAACCCCAGTCTCTGGTCTCCTGGGGACGGCTCATATCTCATGGGACCACAGCTTTGTTCAGATGGAAGTAACTAAAGAGGTCAGAGGCTGCTTTTGAAGGAGTGGGACCCAAGACCAACAAGACCAACACCGTACATGATCTAGATCGATCCTTTCAGGGTCTCAGCTTTTATCTTCTGGCTTCTTCTGTTTCCAAAAATTTCCCTTTGTCTTGTCTCTGTCCATAATTTGTTTTTGTTTTAATTTTTTCGGTTGAGCATGAACTTATTTTATTCGCAGCCGCAACTCAAAGACGATCACTTGTTTTCCTCCAACGGTTTGGCTGCCGAGCCCTGATCACCCAAGACCAGGTCAGTGCTGAGTTCTGATTGGGTGGGCTTCTGTGAGTTCTGATTGGCTGGATCATGGGTTGCGAATGCCAATAGACCCAGTGGCAACTTCTTGCTTTTATTGAATTGAATTTTTTTTTTTTTCTAAAGTAAGCCCCATACCCAGTGTAGAGCCCAGTGAGGGGCATGAACTCACGACCCTGAGATCAAGACCTGAGCTGAAATCAAGATGCTTAATTGACTGAGCCACACAGACGCCTCAACATCTTCTTGCTTTTAATTTGCATAGTGCATGGTATAGGAAACGAGGACTCTGAGTCAGTTTATTTGGGTCTAAATCCAACCAAAAAATGTCTCCAGACATTACCTTAAGAGACGTCTCAGACTTATTTTGAATAATGATCAATCCCATACCTGCATACAGATGACTTCTACCAAAATACTTCCAAGAATGCTCATGTTCTTATTGGAGTAGGGGAAAGGTTTGCAAGGTGAGGAGGAGAACGCCTCTTCCTCTCCGTTCTGCTGGACTACAGCAGAGTAGCCTGGACTCTGAGGCATGACAACCCTTGCCCTTCCCAGGCATACCTAGCCGGTTTTGCCACTGGAGGAGCCAAATCAGGACCCTGACCTTCCTGGGTCCAGGCCAACACTCTTCTCTACCATGTTCTAACTCAATTGTTGGTTCGAGGTTTCATGCCAGACTCTTTTTTGTGGTGTATTTCCATTTGGGGTCTCTGGCTGTCCCTCCCTGTTTCCTGCCTTCTGTAGGCTGTCTGTCCATCCCACTTCACCAGATTCTTTGGCATATGTCTGAACAGCATGGATGGTTAGGGTTCTGGAGTTTCGTGGGACGTATCCAAGCCCCATACGAATTAGCTGATGCAAAGGGCCATGAAGAGAGGGGGTATTTCTCAGTTTTCCAGGCATAAATCTCCAAGTCTTATTGTTGAAGGGAAGCAGTTTTATTTCTGACTTCTCTTGTAAGGACTCGGGATGCCCTGCCACCGTTGTACAGTTTACACAAGCTACACTCTCGTGTATGAATTTGGGAGGGTGTTTACTATCTGTTGAGGCGCTGGGATATGTGAAGTCTTAAACTCCTTCAGACCTGTTTTGTCTAACTTCAAAGCCAGGTTGTTTCCTGCAGGTTTAGAGGAGAGCAATGCCCAGCTAAAGACGTCTTAGGGCTCATCCAGTCTCATGTACAGAGAATAGGGAGGCCTAGAGAAGGATGTAACTCAGCCCAGCCTCCCTCCCCTCCACCCAGTGTTGGTTCTGGGCTGGGACCCAGTGGGTGTCCAGATGCCTGACAACGTTCTCCAGGCCAAGGTATATAAGAGCCTTGTGGCCTGGGGATGTGAAGACAGCTGGACAAATAGCTTGGGGGCCCTGGGGCCAATCTCCTGCCAGGACTTGCTGCCCTCGTGGGGGCATGGGAGGAGTGTTGAGGGCAGTGGGGGAGATGGTGGTCCTACAAGCACCTTCCCTTTTTGAGCATGCGCCCAACCCTGCTTTTGGGAAGAGCCCCCTCCCTAGGACCTGACCAGCTCCAGGCCAAGCTGAGCCTGGAAAAGGCTCAGCTGGAGGCTCCAGGGACTCCACTGTGGTTGGCTCCTGTGATCATCTGTCTAGCAAGGAGACTTCCCACCAGCCCCCCCAGCTCATGGAGGGTTTCGGGATGGAAGTGCTCCCATGGCGAATGATTGGCAGAATGAGAAATATCCTTTAGGGACATTCTGAGTCATTAAACACTGAGAGTTGGACTCCCTGGACTGACTGGAATGTGGACTTCAGTTCTGGCCATGCTCACCCAGAAGGGGTCAAATCTGGGACTTCTGATTGGCCAAGTGCCACAGAACCACATACCATCAGAGACAAATGCTGTCGCTCACACGAAAACCTCTCATTGTACAGATAAGGAGACCAAGGCCCAGAGTAGGCAAGGGATTTGTCCTTGATCACACAGCAGACCCATCTAGAACTCAGCCCTCTTGACTCCATTGCTCTTTTTATCATGTTAACAGCCATCACGTATCTCAGATTTTCTGAGACATCCAGGTTTTTTATAACTTTATTCAGTTAAGTGGGATTTAAAGTGTGTAAGTACACGTGATTTTGATTTTGTTTGTTTTGTGAGGTTTTTCAGATAAATGATTTGCAGGTCAGAGGAAATGTTCTTGCTCAGATCACAAGTCCTAAGTGTGAGTTTGAAATGAATGGCCTGGAGAGAAGTCAGGCAAACTCCAAGTGCCTACACCAGGCACATGACAACACTTTGAGCAAGGAGCCAAACTGTGAATTGTATGTCTCATGGCCTGGTTACCCTGGCCCATGAATGGTCTAGAAATTAGAAATTCATCCCAAACTGCCACAGAAAGCCTAGACAGGAAGCGAGTAACCAGTACAGTGGCTCAGCACGATGATTCTGCCCAAGAGAGGTACTCCATATTGGATGACAAGTCCCTGAGCCAGTTCGAGGCTGAGTTCAGGGACTGACAGCAGGGAGTAGGAAAAGCAGGAGGAGCCGGAGCTCTCGAGGAACAGCAGAGATGGAGAAGGTGGAATCCAAGATGGGGACTTGGGAATGGCAAGAAGAATGGGCCCTGTGCATCCTGACCGGCATCCCGGCTCACCAGGCGTCCTGACCGCGTGACTGGGAAGCGCTTTCCCGGGCATCTTCCTTTCACCTTCCTGGGCTCCTGGGAGCCACCCCGAATTCTGGACATCTGGAAGTTGGGGGAGTGGGGCGGCGGGGCTAGTGTTCCTAACCGAGCCCAGTTTTTCTCCCTTCAGGCTGAGACCCAGCCAAGCCGCCCCATGGCCCACTGAGCTCCAGCCAAGTGCAGTGGGGGATTAGTGGGAGCCATCAAGGGCTGGGTGTGTACTAAAGGCAGTGGGTAAGGGGAGGCTGGTGCAGTCTGGGAACGGACAGGAGTAGAATGAGGCTAGGTTTCAGGGGCAAGGTGGAAGTATTGAAACTGAAGCCAGTCGAGGCAGGTTGGGGCCTGAGCGGGTTGGGGTCTGAGTGGGACCGGCCTTGTAACAAGAGCGTAGATTTCATCCCACTGGGAAGTCACTGAAATGTTGAAGCAGGGGGTGTAACACGCTCTCTCTTATGTTTAGTAAGCTCTCTTCCAAATATCTAAATGCAGATTTGAGAATCGTGGACTCTGCGGCTGACGGTCGCGGCCCTGGGGTGTTTCTGAGTTGACTGGTGGCCCTGAGCTGCTGCTGAGGGCTTGAGCTCAGCCAGTCCTAACGGAGATGGGCTAATAGGGTAAAATGCACCCCAGACTCTGAAGACTTACTGTGAACTAAAGGCTGTAAAATACCTTCATCGATAACTTTCCTATTGATTACATGTTGAAATGGTAATATGTGGATATCTGGGGTTAAATAAAATATATTATTATTATCATAATACACCCTTAAAATTAATTTTACCTCTTTTTAAGAACGAGCTACTAGGAACTTTAAATTACATACAAGGTGGCTTGCATTCCATTTCCACCGGACATCCCTGGTAAGGAATGGCTGAGGAAGGGGTCTTAGGAAAGAACTCTGGGGAACGTCAGTGTTTAGGACACGATAGAAGGAGAGGAGCTGCTTTGGGAATTGTTTGGTTTGGAAACATTTGAGTTTAGCTTAAACAAAACAAAAGCTATTCAGAGAATTCAGGATATTTTCTCGAGCTCAGTATACTCAGGGCTGAGGAGGACCTGGGGCCTGGACTCCATTAGGAATCACTGTGAGGGGCGCCTGGGTGGCTCAGATGGTTAAGCGTCTGCCTTAGGCTCAGGTCATGATCTCCAGGTCCTGGGATTGAGCCCCACGTCCGGCTCCCAGCTCAGTGGGGAGCCTGTTTCTCTCTCTCCCACTCCCCCTTCCTGTGCTCTCTCTGCCTTTCTCTCTCTCAAATGAATAAATAAATAAAATCTTAAAAAAAAAAAGAATGTGAATAGTCTCACCGAGTCTTTTTATCTGCCCCCGCCCCTGTCTCTGGTTCTTCTTTTCCTGGTGCCCTTTGCTTTGTTCTTTCTCGGCAGCCGGCTTTCTCTGACCCACCAGCATCTGGGCCAGCCCACCCTCATGCTAACCTGCCTTCCCAGGACAAGGACCACGGCATGGACCAGAACCTCTGTGACTCAGATTCCCAGCCCAGGAGGGAACACGTGATGAATGACATCTGGATCAGGAGGGTTGTCTGGTCCAGACAGTCATGACCAGAGGTGGAGGTCATGTAACTGTTCAGTTGGCAGGTTCTGGGGGTAGGGGAACCTTTGAGGAAGGGGTAGGGGCAGGACGGGCAAAACTACACTTTGTAGCATTTGCAGGAAACCCTCCAGGAGAGTCTGAAGGAGCAGCCACAGTATGGGAGGGAGCCTGCACGCCCCCCGCCCCCGCCCGCCGCATCTCAGAAACCAGGGGACCCAAGTCTGTTGAGAGGCCAAGTAACAGGCAGGATGAAAACGCCCTTTGGGTTCAGCTCAGCCTTGGGGGCACTGAGTGCCGAAGGCCACAGCTGTCTCGGTGAAGGGGGGGCGGGCAGAGAGCAGTTTGAAGATGTACGAGGTTAGAAGGTACAAGCCAGAGAGGCATCCAACTCCTTTATAAAGTTTAGCTGTGAAGGGGAGAAATTTCGAGACGGTGTGGCCCCTGCAGGGAGATACGGTTCCAAGGGGGGCTGGCTGGTTTGGTTCGTTTTTGTTAAGACAGGAGATGGAGGAGCTTATTTGATGGGTGCTGAGAAATGAGCCAGGAGAGAGTGAATGGGTAGAGGAGACCTGAGGGGGAAAACACCCAAGGGTTGCTTTCCTTTGGACTGGGTGCAGAGCCCCAGTGGGAGGACCGGCTTCCCGCTGGGATTGGAGGGAACTCAGGGAACATGGAGGGACAATGGTGGCCTTTGGTTATGGCTATGATTTTCTCACGTACATACCACAAAGAGCTGTCCAGGGGCCTGGGCCTGGGACATGGATCAGAGACCTGGGGCAAGCAGGTGGATTGGATCAGGACTGGAGCAGCGCTGGCTTTTGCCTGCAGCGGCTCTGGGCTTGTCTTGCCCTCTGCTCACACACGTGCTGGGACACGTACATGCCCACAGGGTATTTCCAAGCACAGGACTTGCTATGGACAATATTGCATCCTTGCCCAAATTTGTATGTTGATGCTCTAGCCTCTAGTGTGATGGTAATTGGAGGTGGGGCCTTTGGAAGGTAACTAGGGATAGATGAGGTCATGGGGGAGGCCATCATGGTGGGACTAGTGTCCTCAAAAGAAGAGACAGCAGATACCTTGCTTCTCTCTCACTCTCCCTGCCAAGTGAGGACACAATGAGAAGGTGGCCGTCTGCATGGCAGGAGGAGGAGGGCTCCTACCGGAGACTGAGTCTGCTAGTGCCTCGATCTTGAACTTCCCAGGGTCCAGAACTGGGAGAAAGAAATGTTTGTTGTTTACGTGATCTGCCTGTGGTTTGTTGTCGCAACCCAAGCAGACCTGGTGTATACGCAGCTCTGTGCACATGAACATGCGCACACGGATTCCCATCAGCCCAGCCTCTATGTACCCTTGTGCCCATCCCTGCATGCGACACATGAGTCCCAGTGGATGGTTATGCGTTGCACGTGCCTGCGTGGCGGCCAGCCCCCTTCTCCCTGCTGCCCCCACTCCTGAGCACGGTGGCCTGAGTTCATTGCCATTTATTGAATGTTTCCATCAAAGGAAGGGGTAGGAAGCAAGAAAGGGAAGCTATCTTTGTTTAAGATTGAGCCAGGGAGCTGGAGGGGACCTCAGGGGAAGGGGGCTGGGTCAATGGGGGAAGGTGGCCTGTGGGGAAGGGCTGGAGAGAAGAATGACATGGCCTTGGCTGAGGGAGGATGAGGACAAGGGTGGGGTATGGGAAGGGCCTGTGGTCAAACCTTTGGGCTGGAGCATGGACTTGCTCAGGGCCTCCCAAGGTGCCCCCAGAGCCCAGAGGCAGGCGAAGACCTGGCTAGGATTTATTTCAGAAGGACAGGGAAAGGGGGGGCTCTGCTGTTTTCAGCTGGGGTCCCGGCCCGGTCCACAAGGCTGCAGAGGGATCCTCTGGGATGCTTTCTCTGCTTCTGGTTCCTGCTTTGGTTTCTTTGCCCGCCAGGACCTAGGGAAAGAGAGCTCAGGAAAAGCCCCCAGTCTGGATCTGCTTTCCCAATGAGGAGTTCCAGTGGGACCAGAAGCAAGGGACTGACCAGTTTTCCACGTCTTCGATAGTCTCTGGCAAGGGCCGATTGAGGGTCTCAGGCAGGAAGTAGGCGGCACTGCCTCCAAGGAGGGTGACGGTCCCAAATATAACACTGGGGATGAAGGGCTGCAACTCCCCTGTGATTTTCACCAGTGGGGCCGACATGCTTCCCACACGGGTCCACACGTTGTTTACGCCCATACCTGTTTGCCTTGGGAGAATCCAGGGCACGGATTGGCAGCCTGTGTGGGTCTTAAAGGACAGCTGTGGGACCCCTGGGCAGGGGCCGGAGGATGCCACAATCCCACCTGACCCTGTGTCCTTTAGCTGGGCCAGCCCCAAGCCTAGCACCTACCGGATGACTGTGGGATATAGCTCGGTCGTGTAGAGGAAGAGGCAGCTGAAGGAGCTGGACAGGCAGCCCTTCCCAAACACAGCCAGGACCGTCCTCAGGGTTGGCAAGTCTACAGAGGGAAGAAAAGACAATGAGCCTTTGTCTCAGGAGCACCTGAGTGTTTTCCCTTCTGGGTGGACTTTGTCTCCCTTTTTGCTTTGGCTGCTGGAAAGCTCAGCTCTAATTTAGATTTGAGTAATAGCCCCTCTGCTGCTTCTAGTGCTTTGTAGGCTCTCTGCCGCATTCGTGTTTTTCCCCGGCTCTGATTCCCTTCTCCCATATTTTGTTGTATATACGCTGGTCCTAAAATAGCTCACGTTCCTTTGGGAGGATATGGATGTATCAACACACAAATATCTATATAAACGTGGCTTTTCCAAGGTCGTGGTGGGAGCAGGTTGTGGGGTCTCCCCTGAGCGCTGAGCTCCGTGATTTTCCCATGCCAGCTTGTCTTCTGCGTAGCGATGTCAGCAGGCCATGCTCCATCCCGGAGCGATCCCTCACACTGGTCAGATACCACCATACTTTGCCCAGGCCGAGTCAGATCTGGAAGGAGCCTTGGTATCATCTAGCCCAACTGAGTCATTTTCTAGATGGGAAACGTGAGCCCCAGAGAGTTCAGGGACCTGCTCAAGGTAACACAGAGAATTAGGGGCAGAGCCAGCTGGGATACTGGGCACCCCACCTCCCAGTCTGTGGCAGCCTGTGTTGCTCACGGACACGTTGGGCTGCTTTCAGAGGGCTCTGGCTTAGTCCCGGCTTCTCACCTGAGGGCACAAAGATGATAGCCAGGATGGACCCTCCTGCCAGGAGTAGAGCACCCGCCTGGGTGATGTGTCGGCCCAGATGGTTTATGGAGAGGATGGTGATGAACTTGGCTGGGATGTCGACCCCACCAAAGATGAGCTGGAGGACGTAGAGGTTGACTCCAAATTCTTCCACAGCCATAGCCAGACTGTAGTAGCCAAAACCGGTGGAAAACCTGAGAGGAAGAGAGTGATCGGTTGGTGCCTGCTGCTAGACGGTGGTCTCTCCCCACGCTGGTCATGGGGCCACTGGGATGATGAATAGTTTCATTTCTTATCCCCACCACAGCTGATCGGTGCGGGCTGCTGGAGAGTCGTTTTGAGCTCTCTGAGATGGTATCGGGGCTCCGTGCTGGGATGGATTCGTTATGTCTGACAGGGCCATGGTCTAGGGTGTGGTGGCAAAGATCCACATAATTGACTCCAGAGAGTACCAGGACTGGCGAGACTCTGGGAGACCAAAGGAGGTAGGAAATGGTCTCTTTTGGTTGAGTAATAGTTGAACATCTAGAACGGGAGAGATGAGAGTCAAGCTGTGTGCCTGGGTCAGATGCTTCCTCTTTCCCTCTCAGAATCGTGGGATCTCTTTTGGAGTCCATGGACATATGGACCCTATTCATGTGGAGATACAGAAGGGTCTCTGAACCACGTCACGGAGAGGGATTTGCAGGAGCTGTAGAATGTCAGACAGAAGAGACGACTTGGAGAAGCGTAATTTCTGTCTTCAGGCCGTGAGGGCCAGCCTTGCTCTGTGGGGTCCCAGAGGGCTGAGCTGGGCCAGTGGGGGCAGTGACGGAGAGGCAGAGAATGGGGCAATTGCCATGGCAGGGATGGGAGCTGTGAGTGGGGAAGGGGTTTGGAGTATTTGCCTTGTGGGTGGGGTGGGCATGACCTGACGGGGAAGCAGATGGGGATGGCCGGGACTCGGTGTGTGGCTGGGACACAGATTTATTTCCAGGGTTGGGGCTGGGCTGTGGCAGCCCAGGGTGGGGAATCTCTTGACTCCTCTTGCTGGTACCCTAGGACTTCCCCTTTGGAGAACCTGCCAGAAGCCTTGTTCATCGCCCCTGTTTGGCGGAGATGTGAGCAACGAGGGGTGGTGTGTTACCAGGCCAGACAAAGACAGAAGGTCACACGGCGCAGGTTGGGTGTCCGGAAGAGGTCAACCATGCTGTACTTGGCCTTGGCCAAGGAGATCTCCTTCTGCATGCTGAATTTGAGCTCCTTGGGGCAGAAGAAAGACAGAGGTGCCATTAGTGATTGGTTGGTGGGCAGGAGGAAGGAGGGAGGGGGGTGCAGGCCTGGTGTCTCTAGAAGACTTTTCTTGGGGCATTGAATGTGATGTTGGCTTGGGATCAGGGAAACAGAGGCAAGAGGAGGGTTCCTGGTCCAGGCTATAATCCCTCTTGGCTCCTACCTCCACGCTGAGTTTTTCTCCTTCTTCCTTCTTGCCATTGAGGGCAGCCATCCGCCGGAGTATTTTCAGGGCCTTTGAGAATTTTCCAGACAGGACCACCCAGCGTACAGACTCTGGTATCCACCTGGGTGCCAGAACCAAGTCACAGTGACTCCCCCCATGCCAGAGCCTTTTTGGCGGGGCCGGAAGAACACCAACATCAACAGGGCCCAGGGCAGGAGGTCCAGAAACCCAAGCTGTTTCACTGCAGATTTCATGGAATTTAAACTTGGCCAAGCTTTGCACCTGGACTGCCTGCCGCCAGCACAAATTCTAGCATTCTCTTCTTCCCCTTCCAGAAAAGCCTTTCCTCTGCCCCCTACCTGGGCTACTTGTTATCGTTGGGTATCTTCCTTAGCTAGGAGTCTTGGGTCTGGGCCAAGGCAGGTGGATCCTGGGGAAGGGACGGCATGTTCAAGGCTAGACAGCTGGATGTTCCTGTATATCCTCCTCCCCAGCCCTTCTTGGGCCACCTCCCAGGGCGAAGAAGGGGGCAGGGCTGCGGTCCTGGGACAGCTTGAGAAGGTGGCTCAGGTTAGGGTTATGGCCTAGGGGACAGGTTTGAGGCAGAGGACCAATTCTGCTGGAGTAGGAGCACAGCATGAGGTCCTGGGATTGGTGAGCGGGAAGCCGACCTCACTTTCCCCACCTCCAGGCTGTACTTCTGGGCTTTGTTCGCCCTGAGCAGACCCTAAGGGTCACTAGGCAAAGAGAAATAGAGGAGGAGGTGTGGGGAGAAAGGAATGATATTTTAAAAAGTCCTGTCTGAGGAGGGTCAGCTGTGGCTGTGGCCACCCAGGGCCAGACTCCGTCCTTCTCTCCCTGGCAATAGGAAGAGTGGCTCCCCATCAGTGAACCTTCCTGTAGAACAGGCCCCCATGTCCCTGGATGACGGGCGTTACTATCTTCATTTTGCCTAGGAAGATCTCGAGGCTCAGAGTGGGTGAGGCTTGTCCCAAGTCCTAGAGAGAAGGGGCCTGATCTCTTGACTGTTCCCCGCTGACGCTCTGCTGCTCTTTGCTCCCTGTCTTCTCCCATCCCAGGCTGTGAACATTCCCAGGCTCTACCCTGGACCCATGGACCACCTGTCCATCCCCTTCTATAAGATTCTACTCTCATTTTCAAATGGAGGCCTGTCCCACTTCAATGTCTTTTTGTGCAACCCTGGGATGGCTTCACTTCTCTGAGCCTCTGTTCCCTCATCTATCAAATGGGACAACGATGCCTCCTTCACACAGAGATGCCATGAAGCTCAGGATGATTTAAGTGGACGCCTGGAACGGGGCCTTGCACACAGGAAGTGCAAAGTGTCACTTTGTGTCAGTTAAGCATCCGACCCGGATCCCAGCTCATATCTTGATCTCAGGATCTGGAGTTCAAGCTCCACACTGGGCTCCACGCCCAGCACGGAGCCTACTTGAAAAACAGAAAACAAGTTACATTTTGGAGTTCCAGTTCCTGTTTTCAACGTGTCCTTAGGTTTGACGAGATGATAGTGAGCCCTTGACCTATTTGGGGTCTTTGGCCCCAGATACCTTGATTCTCCCAGTTCCCTAGTTTGGGCTTTCCTTTCCTTTCGATCTCAAATCGAGAAGTCCCCAAAACCTGTGGATTTGTCCTTCAAAATACCTCTCGGACTTGTTCCTGAAGCCCCTCCTGCCCACACAGTCATGTGTCTCCTCTCATCCCCAGCCACCTGGGTCTGTCCTTGGGTCACAAACAGAAGCTCGGTCAGGCCTTTCGACACCACAGGCACGTTCAGAGGCACTCTCTCTCCCTCCACATAAAGCCGAGGCTCCTTGGCTTTCCGTTCTGCCCACAGCCTGGCCCTGTGCATCTCAACTTGGCCCCTTCCTCTACTGAGTGGCCCCCAGACATCTGGTCCTGCCGCACTCCTTTGTGGATTAATTCCTCCTCCCTGGAGTGCCCTTCCCAAATCCAGGACAGAGGTGTCCTGGGAGAGAGTCCGCCAGCCTGGTCAGACGTGGTTTCCCCCTGTTTGGCCCCCGTGGGCGCTAAGGAGGGAGATGAAGAGGAGAGGGCCACATACCAGGACAACAGGAAGAAGGCGAAGAAGGGAATGGACACGGTTAACTGTAGCCAGCGCCACTGGGGGATGGCATAGGCCAGGCCAGGCAGAATGAACTGGCCACAGGTATAGAAGTAACCCATTAAAGTTGACATGATGGCCCGCATCTGGATGGAGACGCACTCGACATCTGCAGGAGGAGCCCAAGGACCAGATTAAGATTGTGCTGGGCCCTGGGCCACCTCCCCATGGAGGGGCACCAGCTCCTGCCCACCATCCCATTAGCTGCTTGACCTGACCTTGATCCTAGGGCTTCATCGCTCCCATTTTACAGATGCTGTGATGAAGGCTTAAGAAGGTAGGACTCAAACTTAGGTCTGTCTGACTTCCAAGCCCATACTCTTTTTTTTTTTTTTTTAAATATTTTTAAATAATCTCTATGCCCAACATGGGGCTCGAACTCCAAACTCTGAGATCGAGTCACATGCTCTATCAGCTGAGCCAGCCAGGCCCCCCCCGCCCCCCCCAAAGCCCACACTCTTGACTGTCTCTCCAGAGGCAAATGACGTCCCTCATTTTGCTTCAATGTCCTTATCTGTAAAATTAGGACAACAGTATGGCCTTCTTGTGTGTGTGGATGGAATGGGATGGTGTCCCCCCCCAGAGTGTCTGGCCCGGGGTGGGGTCGTCGTTGTTGATTGCTGCTGTCCTTATGCTCAGGGGGCCTCTGAGATCCTGAGAGGGGCAGCAGCTTAGGCGACCAAGGTCACAGAGAACCTGCGTTGAGCCAGGCCCTTGGCTTCAGGCTGGGGTTCCCCGACTCCTGCTCCCCTGCTCCTTCCCCCTGTGGCTTACTCAAGATGGTGGTACTCAGGACAATGCCTGAGATACTCCAGCCGCTCAGGAAGCGGAAGACAGTATAGATGGAGAGGTTAGGGCTGAAGGCTGCGCCGGAACCGCTGGCCGCCAGCAGCAGGTAGCTGCAGGTCAGGATGGGCTTGCGGCCAAACCTGGAGCTCAAAGGAGAGGAAGGACCGGGTTAGCCACGGCGGCGAGCTAGGTGAGAGGTGACTCTGCAGGTCTCAGGGCAAAGGGTCGGACCCCCCCCTCCCCCAAGGGCTGGGCAGGGCATGTAATCCCCTCTTTAGACAGAGCCTGACTGCTAATTGCGATTTTGTTGAAGATTTGCAGTTACAGTTTCAAGTTAATGAGTGATGGCCTCCCCTGCCCCAGCTCTGTGGCCTGAGCAGAGGTCAAGGGACTTCCCATCTCCAAAGAGTCCATGCACCCACCTCCACGGCCACACAGCCTCTACACTGTGTCCGAAAACCTCAAGGCTTTCCCCCAGGGTCTGAGGAGGTGGGAAGATTCAGGTTGTGAGGGCTTTGGGGCAGGGAGAAGGCTGCACCCCAGAAGGATTGGGACTTGCCCGATGCCACAGACCAGGAACGGTCCTTCCTGCTTTCCCCAACTCTTTGCCTCTTTGGGGCCAGTGCACAGGTGGTCAGAGTGAGGTGGGATGTCCCTGTATGTTGTGCCACCTCCCCTCTGGAGGCCCCCGTGTCTCACCTGTCCGACAGGTCTCCCAGCACGATCCCCCCAATCAGTGTCCCCGCCATGAAGGCAGACTGGGCCACCTCTTTCAGTCTTCTGGAGTCACACACCAAGTCCCACTGCACAGGAGAAAGGTCGTGCCAGCCTGGTTCGGTCCAGACCGGCCCTCCCAGCCAAGCTCTGCCTGAGCCCCATGGTGCCCGCCCGCTCCTGGAGTCCTCACCAGACTCCTGAACCTGGACCCCACACTCAGGCGCCAGCTCTGTGTTCAGCCCAGCCTGTGGCTCCTTGGGTCTGCCTGTGGCTCTTTGGGTCCCTGACCTCTGGGGTGCAATGACAGTTCCTCTCCAGTGTGTGTGGCCCGTCAGGGGCTTGTACAGTCTGCTTAGCTGTCACTTCCAGGTCTGTTCTCAACTCCTGTCCTCGTCCCCTCCAAGCTCGCCTGTGCCCCGTGCTGCAAGGTCAGGGCCGGCCTGCAGCCTAGCTCTCTCCCTCTCCTCCACGGGGACACTGCTCCATGGTTGACACCTGGCTCCATCCCACATCTGTCTTTGTCTCTGAGATCTCTCCTTCAGGTCCACATGCACTTCCCGTTCTCCCTTCCCCCTCAAAGCTGAATCTTTTGAATGAGAAGCTGTACTTGCTCTCAGCCTGGCCTCATCTTCTGCTCATTGCTCCAGTCCGCCCTGACCACTCCACTGACACTGTGCTCACCAGAGTCTCCCATGATGTCTTTTTCACTAAGCGCACTGGAACCTTCTGTAGCCTGGCTTGCCCTGACTTTCAGCAGCCCCTGACGTTGCTGATGTTGACCTCTCCCTCCCCCTGGTCTTTCTCTCCCTATTTACCCCTCCTCCTCTTCCTCCATGGGCTCCTTTCTCTCTTAAAGCTTCCCTAGGGCTCTTTCTGGATCTTTCTCTCTTTTTATCCACTTCCCTGAGTGGAGCATCCCCTGCTCTTTGGCTTCAGTTTCTATTTTAAGAGGAAGACTCCAACCCGTATCTTCAGCCTAAGCTCTCTTCTGAAAATTCTAGCTGGATGATGTCTCACGGTCGTCTCAGAGTCAATAAGACTTGTCACCCACTGTTCACAGGGTCTCATTCTCAGTGGCTGGGAGCCTGTCCTT
Organism: Taxidea taxus jeffersonii; assembly: GCA_003697995.1. Classification (NCBI taxonomy): domain Eukaryota; kingdom Metazoa; phylum Chordata; class Mammalia; order Carnivora; family Mustelidae; genus Taxidea; species Taxidea taxus. The sequence goes on along the minus strand of RCUC01153968.1, from coordinate 1,992 downwards.
TGCCTCATCTTCTCCAGTGCATCCCCACACCATCCTCCAGTTTCTAACTTTTGAATATTTCTGGATTCTTCTATCTCTACTACTATCTTAGTGCAAGAGTAATAATAATGGCTGATTTTTATGGAGGGCTTACTATGCACCAGGCACTGCTGTAAGGAAACACTTCCCAAGTTTTAACTTCTTCAGTCCCTACAACAACCTTATGCTGGGGTGTGACTACCCTCATCATCCCCATTCTATAGATAAAGAGACTGAGGCCTGCTGATGATCACTGTGGCAATCTTTAGCAGGTCTCCCAGCCTTCAATTTCAGTTCCTCCTGTCCTTGCTTCCCCTGGTAACCTGAATGGCTTCCTAAAACCCCACTCAGATCAGGTTCCTGTCTTGCCTAACGGACTCACTGGCTTCCTCCTGCCCTTTGGGTAAGGAGAAAGCTCTGTTAACACAGATTTAGAAAGCCCTCATGCTGTGGCCTATGCCTACCTGTCTGGCCTAATCTCCGCTAATCCCAAACATGCACCCTTTGTCTAACCATCCTGAACTACTTGTGTAATGAAGTGGAGAATATTATTCAGTAGACATGCCTCACAAGAATGTTTTGGAAGTGAAACAGTGTGGGCAAGAAACCATACATCCCAGGGAGCCCTGTCCACATTCCTCTGCTGGAAGTGAGGAGGATGGGGTGGACAAAGACTCCAGGTCAGCTGTCTCCGGGCAGCCCAGCATGGCCAGCAAACCCAATGGGCTCTTCTGGCTGAGAAGGGAGCCTGCAGGGTATGTGTGTGGCGTGACGGGAGGGTAAAGGGTGAAGGAGGAAGTGAGGGGTATGAGGAGGAGTACGCCAGAGGGTGTCTGGAGACACTTCTGGTACATCGTGGCATGCTGTGGAAAACTGCTTTAGGAAAATCTGAAGTAAAGACCTAGTGTCCAGCCAGTTTCATTCACAGCCCCACCCATTCCACAGTAAGCACATTTCTCAGGTGACCCAGTCGCTGAGTGGGGTCATGTTCTTGACAGTGCAATGGAGCGGAGGAAATGCTTATTACTTCCACCTCATTTGTTTAAGGGAGAAGCCTTGGTCTGGACTTGAATGCCTCCTCCCTTCCTGTTGATGGGAATGGTGGCAACTAGAACGACTCAGGGAGTCTTGTGTTGAAGATGGCAAAGCTGCTGTTAGTCTGGGTCCCTGATGGGGCAGAGTCACCCATCAACCTGAAATTCCCACCTTAGAACTCTTGCATGAGAAAGAGAACCACGTCTATGACCTGCAAGCCATTGAATTATCATCGACTCTTTTGTTATGGCAACATAGTCTATCCTGATACATCCCACCAGAAGTTGCAGATGGAAACTTGATTCCCTCCCCGCAACCTCCGTGTTATTTCGTGTCTCAAGAACAAATCTTTCTGCTTGGATCCTGAGAGGGTCAATGCCAGACCCATTTGGATTAGTTTAAGGCTGTTGCCCTTCTCTACGGTCGGAGACCAGATCTGCCGTGTCTTGGTTCCTACCATACTGCTTGCAGTGAGATAAGCATTAGAATAACGGTCACGAGCCAGTTTCTACTTGACAGTTGAGCCAGGTAAGGAAATACCATTCCTAGAATGGGCTTTGACTCATGTTTAAAACAAGCCCGAATCCTTATGATGGCCCATAAATCGCTGCAGGATAAGCAGACTTATCCCTGTTCCTTCTCTGCTCTCATTGGCTACCACATGTCCCCCACGGACTCCACCGTAGTTGGTCTTCCTGCTGTTCCTCGAACATCTCAGGCACCTCAGAGTCTTGGCATATGACATTTTCTCTGCCTGGAAAGTTCTTCCTTCAGAGAGCCACCTGGCTTGCTCTTCCGCCTCTTGCAGATCTTCGCGCAAACATCATCTTCTCAACGAGAACTTCCTTGACCACCCTATTTAAAACTGTACCTCCCAGTCTGCATGACTCCACCCCACTTTATTTTCTCAATAGCATTTGTGCCATGAAATATATACCA
>RCUC01153967.1:0-30655 GCA_003697995.1 Taxidea taxus jeffersonii | reverse complement strand
CCCTAAAATAGAAAGTATCAAGATGGGAGGCAAAAAATAAATAAATAAATAAATAAATAAATAGAGTGATGACTTCCCCTGACAATGACACATATCATTTAAAGGCTTTACTTAAAAAGCCTTCTTATTTTTTTTTAAGATTTTATTTATTTATTTGACAGACAGAGATCACAAGTAGGCAGAGAGAGAGGAGGAAGCCGGACTCGATCCCAAGACCCTGAGACCATGACCCGAGGCGAAGGCAGAGGCCCAACTCACTGAGCCACCCAGGTGCCCCCAAAAGTCTTCTTATTAAAAAGGGACTGGGGGACGTAGGGGCTAAAACAATGTCTGTCTCTTGGGAGTCCATCCCTCCCTATAACTTGAGAAATGCATGGTTGGTGCCAGGTCAATAAAGAATTCTTGAAATGGCTCTGAAGTCACAGATAGAATCAGTGGAGACATGGTTCTCAGCCCAGCTCCAGAGGCAAGCAAGCTGGTACATGAACACCAAGTCAACAGCTCAAGGCTTCCCTTATCAATGACAGGCGAAACCCCTAACTTTGGCCTCCTCTGTAGAACACCAACTAAATTCAGAAATAGTGAAGTCCTGCTTAACACCGAAGGCTGAATAATTTTTCATAAGTTGTAATATCCTCTTGGGTGAAACCGGGCCAGCTGGACTTAGTATGGCCACCCCAAAATACAACGGTAATGGCGAAAAGAGGGAATTCCTTGTATGTCCGCTTTCCACAAAATATTCCTGGTGATATTCAACCTGCCTTCCTCCTGCTCAGTGACAAACGGGGCTATCTAAAAAGTAATGCCCTTCCAAAACTGCCAATAAACTACTTCATAAAATTTAATTTAGTATCTTGAGATTCCCACTAATGACATCCCTGACAGCCACCAGAAGCTGGTTAGACAGCTTTCTCTTTTTCCTGGGTGCTTTACTGAAAGGAAGCATGGGAACAGATATGCTTAGTGGTGTGTGTGTGTGTGTGTGTGTGTGTGTGTGTTGAAATATACTACCTTCCCTATATGCAGAGGGGATTTCCTGCCTGGCATATTCTAGAACAAATGGAGACAATACTTATTCTTTAGGACAGAGCTTGCGAGTCAGGCAGTGCTATGGGACTGCAATGCGTGAGGTCTGCAGAAGTCATAGGAAAGCAAGCTTAGGGCCTGGGGCTGTTCTATTCCAGATGGAAAAGAATGGAAAAGGAGATGAACTTCGTCAGCAGTTAAAAAAATAATTTTTATACAAATTCCTCATCTGTTTCCTTGTTTGGAGTTTTTACCCACTCCAGGAGCGTGAGATGGAACAAACAAAAATGGCATTATTCTGCGTTCCTAAGAACACGGAAGGACCCAGTTGTTTCCTTTAAAAGCATCATTTGTGCTCCAGCTGAACAATCTCTAGGAGAAAGAGGGTGATACCGATAAGCTTGCCCATGATCTACACTACTCCTCTCTACCAGCAACTTGACTTTGTCCAGCAGAGACAGACCCGTACTGCTATGCCTCCTCCTGGAAACCAGATACATGAAGGACCATTTATTTATTCCCATGACCAAAGAGATCAGCTCCAAAGTTCTCTTGAACACTTTACAGCTTTCCAGAAGCTCCTCATTCTTCACAGGTAATTAACCTCTTGATGGGCTTAGAGCAGCCAACAGTGTTAGAAGCCACAACAGACTGATACTAAGTTATAAACCAGGGGAGAGGATAATTGGAAAACAGATTTCCAGGCTCACTGGAAAATATATTTCCATTTATTGAAATAAGTACACTCGACTTTTCAGGAACATGTGAATCACAACATCGCAGCATTGGCAGGGACCTGAGAAAATCCTTCTGTTTCAACTCCTTTTCCGAATAATGAGAAAATTGGAGGTACCAAGAGAATGCCTTGTCCAGACAGACTGAACTCAACCCAAATTGACTGAGCGATGTCTCAAGTCAGACCTGGCCACGCAGCACACTATCCTCTTTCCCAGCCGGTCCCCTTTGCAGATGGTGCGGTTCAAGCAACCCGTGCCTCCTGCCCTTGGGTCACCCGATTACATGTCAAGAAAGATCTAGGCAATAATGACTAAGCTCTGAAAACTGAGAATGAGACGCAAGAAAAACAGGAGATAAGAAAGGAGGTAAAAAAAGACTCAAACTGCAACCGACTACATTTGCAAACACTACCTGTGCCTTGCATTCCCCCTGAAGGAGTGTTGACATGATGTCATGCACGCTCCGTGCTTTCGGGGGTGATGGGGGTGATGTGATGCCTGGGCAGAAATTCCCTGGAGGGGTCCCAGGTCCCAAATCATTATGGATTCCTTTCATCACGGCTGTCCTCAGGTAGAGTGGCCAAGCTCCCTGAGGGCAGGAACCTCGTCTGTCTTGTTCTTTATTAGATCCCTAAACCTAGAGGGTACGAGGCACCAAGTGGGTACTCTGTAAAATTCACCAAAAGAATGAATATAAACTAGATCCCCTAAACCTAGAGGGTATGAGGCACCAAGCGGGTACTCTGAAAAACTCACAAAGAAAAGAATGACTATAAACTCCTATGAGGCAAGAAGAGACATGCATCGCCTGGAAGTGCCAATGTGGTGTTACCACTCACGGTCGGGGAAAATGGAAAAAAAAAGGCCTATTTAAAACTTAAAAGAATGTTAAGGGGCACCTGGGTGACTCAGTTGGGGAAGGTCCGACTCTGGATTTCAGGACTCAGGTCCTGATCTCAGGGTACTGGGATGGAGCCCCACATCGGGCTCCACACTCAGTGGGGCGTCTGCTTGACCATTCTTTCTCCCTCTCCCTCTGCCCCTTCCTCTGCTCACGCATGCACTCTCTCTCTCTGTCTAAAATAAATAAATACATCTTTTTAAAAAAAATGTTAAAAGATGGGAAGGGTTGTATTTATTACAAAATGAGGTATATTAAAAGTACAAATCTCCTCCTAAGCAGTTACTGCCAGCTCTATCTATTAAGTAGGTACCACAGGTTAGCCCAATAGGGTTCCTCCCACTAAAGCACACTGCCCAGAAAGCCTGGTAAAGGATGGCAAACAGCCACTGAGAAGGTACCTTGAACACATAGATAAAAACCAAGCAAAGGTGGTTGCAATGATGGGCAAATGGCAGCTCTAGGTGGTTCATCTTCAGAGAGAATAAAAGTGGCCATTGTGTATTTGCTAATGAGCTCTACAGAATTTATGGAATTGTTGGACACCACAGACATCAACGTCGCTCTTTGTACTCGAAACTCTACTTCATCACAGTCACAGAGAGACTACGGGACAAATAATTTGGATGATCACGTCCGGTTCTTGGACAGCTTGCTAGCTCTCTGCCTGAGAGCTAGGTTTCAGCTCTCTAAGGATATGAAGTGGTACATCGAGACAAGGGCAGCTGGGTATAATGGTATTAATAAATGTAATTATCAGCTTTGCCTATTTTCAAGACTCAAGAAAGACAATACACCCCACTAACACATACACATTCATACAAGTGGAAACAAATACAATGGCTTCTTTGGAAAGTTTTGATCTGGTTTTGGCCATTGTGAATACATGATCATCGAAACAATTTTTACAGATAAAGGCTTTGGGACAAGCACTGTGTTCAGCGCTTCACATGGACCTCGTCTCATTCTTACAAAGAAATTAGGTGTTCTGCATCTTTGTTTTAGAGATGAAGAAACTGAGCCTCAGGGCTAAGTATCTCAAAATGGCCAACCTGGGCTCAAAACGTCTGTCAGAATGATTCCAGACCCAAGGTACAGGCAGAGGTCTTTCCAGATAGGAAGATGCCCATAGACACGTCTTGATTTTCCTCACACTGGTGTGTCTGAATACTGAGTAGCAGGAAGGAATGAAGGGGAGAGCCTAGACCATCCAACCCAAGCTCCTGGGTCCAGATTTCAGCCCCGCCACTCCCCAGCGGCATACCCTAACCTCTCTGTGTGCCTTGGGTCCTCACCTCTAAACATCACAATCATACTAGTATCCACTGAACCAAGATCTACCTACTCACGGGGCTTTCGTGAAGATTGAATGAACTGATAAACACACCACAGAGAACATAGTAAGCACTCAAAAATATTACAACATGCAAATGTCTAGTTCCCTTTGGAATGCTAACAAAAACACTGAATTCTGGAGTCAAGTGGCCTTGGCCATCTACACAGTATGTGATCTTCACCAAGTCACTTCAACTTGGTGAGGGCCATCTGTGTCTATAAAAATGGGATGCCAGCTGCCAGGCTTAATTCCTAGGACTGTCATAAGAATCAAATAATGGGGACGCCCGGGTGGCTCAGTGGGTTAAGCGTCCAACTCTTGGTTTCAACTCAGGTCATGATCTCAGGGTCATGAGATCGAGCCCTGTGTCAAGGCTCCACACTCCATGGGGAGTCTGCTTGAGGACTCTGCCCTTCCCCCCTGCCTCTCCTCATTCTCACGGGTTCTCTCTCTATTAAATAAATAAGTTTTTTTTAAAAAAAAAGAAGACTCGAATAATGGACAAGTTATAGGAGAGAGTTTTAGACACCTAAGAGTGTTCTATCTGTACCACGATGTCTACAGGAGTGATTATCATCCTTCAACCTCTCAAAACCAGAGAGATCATCTTTATCACATTCACTCCTGCCTGCAAATTTCACAGGAAGCAGCAGTTCCAAAGTCTTGAACTGAACTCCCTGTGATAACAGAACATGTCTGGTCAGCCAGGACTCAATCAGATGGAACTCTATTATATGCCTCCTTCTGCACACCCACTGCGAGAAGGTAATTGATGTTCACCATGACCCCAGAGCCCTCCAAGACTCCGGAGTACCTTCAGGGAAAGATTAAATTATATTCAGCCTAGTTTATTATAAAGTGTATTTAATTATACTCAAGTTCTTTGAAAACTGGTGACCTCAGAAAAGCACAGACAGAAAGTCACAGGTTCTCCCTGCTCAACAGAAGCCTGTCCTCACCATCCTACCTCCAATAACCCTTTATCAGAGTTTACTGGAAAACACAACCCACCTTGGGGTGTGAAAAGCTGGTAACGCAGCACACTAATTATACAAGTCAGAAGAACCTTGCCCTGCATAATCCTTAAGGACCACTAAGGTGCAGAAATATTAATGTCAAAATCTTGAAACCATAACATTTAAACTATGTAGACTCCTACATGTGTCGAATACAGGTTTCATTTTTCTAACAATGAATTTAAACATTCAAACAAGGGTTGCCTGGGGGGCTTAGCCTTTAAGTGTCTGCCTTCGGCTCAGGTCATGATCTCAGGGTCCTGGGATCGAGCCCTGCATCGGGCTCCCTGCTCCACGGGAAGTCTGCTTCTCCCTCTCCCACTCCCCCTGCTTATGTTCCCTCTCTCGCTGTGTCTCTTTCTGTCAAATAAATAAATAAAATCATATTTCAGTGTTAGGAGAGAAAGGACTGGTTGTATATTATTATTCTCCATTCAGTATAAGGCTCCCTTCCGTAGAATTCTTCCCGAGAGGGGCCTTCCACCTCTGCTTGCAAATCTTAGGGGATGTCGATCTCAGTATCTCATCAGTCAGCTTGTTTTTGAGGTGAGAATGTTCTTCCTCCAGTGGAAGAACTCTTAACTCTCCTTACCTTAAACTTCCCTTCTGTTCTTAGTTCACATTTATTTGGGTCCTTGGGAAACACTTCAGTAAGGGATTTCACTTCCCATCCAGCCCTTCGCTAGCCTTGCTCATCTTACCAGTGAGACAATGACCTGCTTCTTTTTTTTTTTTTTCCCTAGGAGGAAGGTTACGTGATGAAGAATCATCAGAATCATTACAGTCACAGAAAGGAAGAGGTCTTTTTTTTTTAAAGATTTTATTTATTTATTTGACAGAGAGATCACAAGTAGACAGAGAGGCAGGCAGAGAGAGAGAGGGGGAAGCAGGCTCCCCGCTGAGCAGAGAGCCCAATGTGGGGCTCAATTCCAGGACCCTGGGATCATGACCTGAGCCGAAGGCAGAGGCTTAACCCACTGAGCCACCCAGGCACCCCCAATGACCTGCTTCTACTGACATTTTTCCCTGTTATGCTATAAGCTAGTGGCTGTTCTTCATAACCATGGCTGAACCAGCTGAAGGGCCTTTAGCAGGAAGGGTCCATAAGACTACGATGGGCATGGTCCTAAAGACCTCAGGGGATTTGGTGGGCTTTCATGGGACCCAGCTAGAGCATACACTGCTTTTATGAAAAAAAAAAAATATTCTGGGGACGCCTGGGTGGCACAGTAGGTTAAGCGTCTGCCTCCAGCTCAGGTTATGATCCTGGGGTCCTGAGATCAAGCCCTGTGCTGGGCTCCCTGCTCAGCAAGGAGACTGCTTCTCCCTCTCTCTCTGCTCTCCTGCTTATGCTCTCTCTCTCTCTCTCTCTCTCAATCTGACAAATAAAAGAAAAATAAAGTCTTAAAAAAATATTCTGAGTTCCAAAGGTCAGGTTTATATTCTTTCCAAAGAAGATCCCATTTATAGACCACTGCTGCTACTTTGGGGGGAAAAAATGTTACACACACACATAGCATCATTTATCACTCTGTCTTCTTCCCCACATTATGAGCTGGGTAAGGATTTTGGTGCACACACAAAAACGGCCAGGCCCTTCCCCCTCAGCTGGAAGGACATGACAAGAAGCAGACATGGCAGAGCCAGCAAACTCATACTCTTCAGGCTGACTCCTCTCCGCTTCCTGGGATAACGGAGCTGAAGACAGCGTGCATGGGCATGGACTTCTCTAAGTCACAGGGATCCCAGGAGGTTCCACCCAAGTCCCCTGACAATGCCGGCCAGGCCCTTGGGACAAGCCATGTGGCACTGAGATTGCTCCTGACACTCCTGGTCTTCACCAAACAGGCCTCCCGTTCTGTGTTATTAGAGTCAACACTGAAGTCCTCCACAGATGTCTTCTTATGGATTCTTCTAGAACCATGACTGGCTGAAGCAGAGAAGGAACCCTATTTATTTTTATTATTTTATTCAGTACCTATCAGGGCTGTTACTCAATAAAAAATATCATGCACATTGGTAGTCCTTGCCATATATATATACACACACACATATATACACATATATCCCATGTCACCTGGCACAGTCCTTCCCTACCATCTTGGCCTCAGGCACCCAGAATGTGGCCATGACTGCCTTGGACCAATCTGGCAGGTGGGAAAAGTAAGGGGTTCGAATTAAGGTACACAGTTCAGGTTAGTATTTTTTATAAGCTTGGTTATCTGGTTTCCCTTAAGTTTACAACAGATCATACAGAGGCAAGGAAAGGAGCTGTAAGACATGGCAGCCAAGAAAAGTGAATGGGGCAGAGGCCATGACATCAACAAGAATTACGAGCTTCTGGGGCATCATAACTGTACTATATCAGTGTAATCATTTCAGAGAAATGACAATAAATCTCCAAGAAAAAGGATAAATTAATGTTCGCTATCCTGCACTCTATTTGGGAAACTTTATACCGCATCTTACAACGATTTCTTCCTGAAAATGTGGAGGTGGGTTTTTTTTTTTCTTTCCTTCCTCCTAACAATGTCAGCAACTTGATGCCTTTAAATATGCTGACTAAAATATACGATCTGAAAGCAGTTAATTCCAGGAGTACACAAAATTAAATATTTAAATCTTTACTAGGGAAACATGAGGGAACAAAAGTGACTAATCATTAAGGAACTCAAAAGAATTATAGGGTTGCATTCTTTTGTGGAGAGGAATATTTGAATGAAAGAAAGAGATTTACTTTCTGATCTACTGGCCAGAGGTCTAGGGGCCATACAACCCCCTACTTCAGGTGGGCCGAGAGAGTTTTGAAATCTCTGTCACAGGAATAGTGGAAAAAGGGTTTTCTCCCCTTCTCATGTTCAAAGGAAAGGTAGTGTTGACCCTGAAAGCTAAGAGAGGAGAACACGAGGGGCATTTTTCATCCAGTACTTTCTCAATTCTTCCCTCTCTTTTTTTTCTTTAACTTTTTTTTTAAGATTTTATTTATTCATTTGACAAACAGAGATCACAAGCAGGCAGAGAGGCAGGCAGAGAGAGAGGAGGACGCAGGCTCCCTGCTGAGCAGAGAGCCCGATGAAGGGCTTGATCCCAAGACCCTGGGATCATGACCTGAGCCAAAGGCAAAGACTTTAACCCACTGAGCCACACAGGCACCCCAACTCTTCACTCTCTTAAACATCTTTGCTACATATAGAATACTTCTGTCAGTAGGAATTTTAAGGAAAATTCTGGCAAGGCTCACTGACTCCTCTCTAAGACACTGCACAGAACACCTGAGTACCACCCATGCCACCATATTAAAGTGGAGACGCCCAGTGGGGCGGGGAGGGAGACAGGACAGGGAGGCACCTACCCACACATTCTATTTTAACTGGATTTCACAGACTGCGTATGTGTGAGGTGATTTCACTTTAGCTTACAAATCAGGAAAATTCCTTGGCATACTATTAACGTATTACCAAGTATGAGGGACAAAATAATTCCAAGTACAAGGATGTCACCAAACTGCTGTAATCCCCGCCCCCCCAGACTTCCCTAAGACCTCCCAGCCTTGTGTTCCCTTCAGATCCCAGTTATTGCAATGCTACTTAGAATATGGCTGTTTAATAGCATCTATTCCATTCTTCTCTTGTTTCTTTGTGCTTAAATTTTTTTTAAATTTTTCGTGGTCTCTGAAGAGCTAAGCCTAATATTTTTCATTTTTTAAAATTCTTTTTTCTATGTTATTGTCCCCCTGTAGTTGTCCCCAAGTCTCCAAATTTCTCATAAAAGAGGTGAAACTCTCACTAGGCTTAATCCTGGAACGTTTTCAATTTATTCACATAGAGGGGGGGAAAACCACCATCTCAGCATTTTCAGGAAGAAATTATTGTAAAATGCAGTATAAAGTTTCCTAAATAGAGTGCCCATAGTGAGTAAATGACCAACCTGCCTTCCAAAGGGACCAAACATTTCTGCCTTCTGACTTTCTAATACGCTCCTAACAAAGCCAAATGGGGATGAAACAACAAGAAAATCAGTCTTCACAGCACCTAAGGACAAACAAATAGTCAAGTCCTTCCAGGCAGTGCTGATCTCACCAATCAAAAGCCACAGCACTCCTGAGCTCCAGCTGCGAGGGGGAGGAGACCCACGGGGCCCTGGGGAGCTCTGCCCAAGGTTACAGAAGGTGGCCCCTTCCTGCCAGCCCTGGAGATACATGTCACCCTCGGTGCCTTCCTATGGCTGGGAACACCAGGACAGGGTGTTTGCCCACTCCAATCATCTCTTCCCATGGTATAGCGAGAGATAATGTCATAAAGGTAACGGGATGGGTAAGGGGGTGGCAACCACATCCACTCGGAATGATTACCTTTTCACCTGCAATGCAAACAGACTATGTTCGTTATTTATTTGAACAGCACCTGGAAACTTCAGATCCAAACACACCACTTAGTCATGACTTGCACTGAAGGGCTGCGCTGATCTATCTCTTGAGTAACCCGCGAAGGACGCGGGAACAAGAATGTGTCGGAGCAGCCCACGGGACCTGCCCCTCCCTAGCTCTCCCACTCTGCCTCTCAAGCCCTAGGAGGCGATGCTTCCGGGTCTACAGGTCTACAGCCGCACTGAACACAATGTTGGGCTTTCCTTAAACAAATAAACCTTTGTCCAAAGAGGATTAAAATGTCTAGATAGTTCGGGCACACTGATAATCATTAAAGTCTGAGTGGCCTAAGTACTTACACTTTCCATGCTCTATGCTAATGCGGTCTCATTGAGGAAGTTTGTTTTTTTAAATGTTGTATTTATTTATTTATCAGAGAGAGAGAGAGTACAAGCAGGGTGAAGGGCAGGCAGAGAGGGAGAAGCAGGCTCCCTGCTTAGCGGGGAGCCTGATGCAGGGCTCAAACCTGGGACCCCGGGATCACGACCTGAGCCGAAGGCAGATGCTTAACCCACCAAGCCACCCAGGTGCCCCTGTGGAAAGTTTTTTTGTTCTTCTTGAAAGATGAGAACAATGACATTGAAATCATACAGTTTCAAAACCAAGCCATTTAAAAAATAATCCCAGTAAGAGAAAAAGATCCTAACTGAAGCTAAAAAGCTATGCCCAAAGAAGAAAAAACACGGAGCTAGGAGTCTCTGGGCAGCTGTGTTTTCAGCCTCAGCCCTCATACTAACGAGCCATGTGTTTGCAGGGCTGGTCCCTTACCCTCACCACACCTCAGATTTCTCCCTTGTAAAATTAGAACATTCAATTAGATTAAAGCCCTTTCATCAGCTCTAAAATTCTGATTCTATGATTGTCCTTCCAATTCAATAAAATGAAATACAGTGTTCAATACTGCTCTCTTTTTCAACTAAGCGAAATTTTTTTTAAAGATTTTACTTATTTATTTGACAGACAGAGATCACAAGGAGTCAGAGAGGCAGGCAGAGAGAGAGGAGAAAGCAGGCTTCCTGCCGAGCAGAGAGCCCGATGTGGGGTTGGATCCCAGGACTCTGGGATCACCACCTGAGCTGAAGGCAGAGGCCTAACCCACTGAGCCACCCAGGTGCCCCTACGCGAATTTTTTTGAAGGCAGAAAAGCTCAACCACGCCAAGAAAATATAACCAAGAGAGGGGAAAAAAAATTGTTTTTAATTTCACTTGTGCAACACAAGGTCTGTCCAGAAATTAATACCTGATCTTTACTTCCACGAAAAAAAAAGTCCCCTTGTTTTTGTTTTCTTTTGTGCAATGTTCAGTTCACCACTAGACAAGAAATATTTGCCTGTGGAGGTTCATCTGTATTTGCTGATCTGTTGTGTTCAAGAGTTCAGCAGCTCAGGGGCAGAAAGCAAGTTTTTTATTTTTCCCTGTTATACTGCATTTATTTTTTGTTTTTAAAGATTTAATTTTTTTATTTGACACAGAGAGAGATCACAAGCAGGCAGAGAGGCAGGCAGAGAGAGAGAGAGGGAAGCAGGGTCCCTGCTGAGCAGAGAGCCCGATGCGGGGCTTGATCCCAGGACCCTGGGATCATGACCTGAGCTGAAGGCAGAGGTTTTAACCCACTGAGCCACCCAGGCGCCCCTATACTGCACTTAAAAGAGCAACAAAAACGGCCCTGAAATACATAAGCAAAAATCTTGCTGTGGTCCCGACTGAAAGAGCTACAAAGTACAGGCTCATCTCAGAATCTGTGACCTCACTGCCCAATGTTTTACAAATTGAGTAACAACTTCCCTGTCCGTTACTACTCAAATGACAAAAGTGAAAATAAAAGGGCACAGCAGAGCCCTGTTGGTTAGGAGTGAGTGAGGGTGCAAAAGCCCAACAGGGAGGTCTCCCTGAATCTAGAGGCACATTGCAAGTGGGCTTCAGGGAGAGCCGACCCCTTTGTTTACTGATAGCTTCACCCCCTTGGCTCCTCACCGTGGAGCTTGAGACCCACAAACGTGGGTGGTTGTAAAGAGGGTTCTCAAGCAGGATGTGACTTCCAGGGAGGGAGCCCAGCCAGACCACACCGTGGGAGCCAGCATGACAGATACTAAAGAGTGATAAGGAGCAAAAAGAGGCACTTGTTTCCTTAATGGGAGCCCTCACCAACTTCCTTAGACTTCCCCAAGTGAAATGTCAGACTCACATGATTCTGAAGAAGAATCAACGCTTTCGCCTCTTGGAAGAGAAACACATTCAAAGTTCAGGACTTGACCACATAGACTTGGTTCATCAGCATTTAAAAAAAAAAAAGTAAGTTTCCCCGGGTAGGAAGCAACACAGTCCAGAGTTTAAAAAAATAAATTTCTTCATCTGCTCAGGATGAAACACTACTCAAAATAAACGGAATGACACGGAAAATGATCTGTTTGCTGAATGAAAAGAAATGCTATTCTAAGTGCCTCCCCCCCCGCCCCCCGCCCTGCGCCGCCGCCCCAGAAAAAAAGGCGATTATGAAGCAAGGGGAGCTTCCTCTGTCTTCTTCAATTACAGTGTTAAGGAACGAATGTGCCGGGCAGTTCATGCATCTCAGCTTCCCTATGTACCAATTCCGGGGTCTTCTGCAATCTTTCCCGGGCTGCCCCTTCCTGCCAGCCTTGCTGGTTAAGTTGGGCAGGCTCTTTGAAGCGAGGTGCTCAGCCCTGGAAATGAAGGAGCTCCAGCAAGGATCTGGGAGCGTCCTTCTTTCTCTATACCTGGGGTACAGAGGAGAAAACACTCCCTGCTCTGCCTTAACGTTTCTGCTGGGTGCACGTCTCACTGGGTTCTGGGCTCTCTCCCTCCCTCCCTCCCACCTCCACCCCAGGGCCATTCCAGGCTGATCACAGAGGGCCGGAGGGGAGGGCCAAATTTAACCTTACCGGGAGATCCCGTTGTCTGGGGCAGAGTGGGAGTCCCAAGATAAGGGCTGAACCATGGCCATTTGCAAAGCCGCACAAGGCTACTCCTGTTCCTTTTACTGTTGTGGTTGCCATGGCTGAGCCCAACAATATACCCCAGCTCCCCCGTCCTCCTCCTGCTTCCTAACCGCCTCCCACAGACGCCCAGGGCGGGCAGGAGGAGGAGGGGAGCACTGCCAGCCTGGGGGGACTGGAGGGGAGATCTAATGGGCAGGTCATCCTGAAGGTGTGAAGTGGGAAAAGCAGACACTCTGTTCTTAAGGGGCAGGCTCTGCTTTCCCTAGGTTTTCACCCAATTTTCCAAAGTGGGAAACAGCTCTGAAGAAGGAAAAGCAACAGTCTAAAACCCCAACCTGAGAAAACAACAATCACCTTTAAACTTTGGTTTTACTACAATTAGCAAAACAAAGGGGGGCTGGGAGGAGGCAGGAAGATCCTGGGTAGAGTCATATCTGAACACAGGCAAGACAGCCCTGAATGCCCGCTGCATTGAGGTCACGTGTAATAAACAACAATGTTGTGATTTTCTTGTTTAAAACAAATTCCTCATGATCCCGGGGTCCTGGGATCAAGCCCAGCATTGGGATCTCTGCTCAGCAGGGAGTCTGCTTCCCTTCCTCTCTCTCTGCCTACTTGTGATCTGTCCGTCAAATAAATAAATAAAATCTTTAAAACAAATTCCTGGGGCCGCCTGGTGGCTCAGTGGGTTAAAGCCTCTGCCTTCAGCTTAGGTCATGATTTCAGGGTCCTGTGATAGAGCCCCTCATCGGGCTCTCTGCTCAGCAGGGAGCCTGCTTCCCCCCTCACAACCACCCCCCGCCTACTTCTGATCTCTGTCTGTCAAATAAATAAATAAAAATCTTAAAAAAAAAAAGCAAATTCCTGTTTGAAAACGGCATTTAGAAAAATCCAGACATAGAAACCACACAAAGAAGGAGGGAGAGAGAGAGAAAGATTATCCTAAAAATAAACCACCGATGAATTTTTTATAACACATTTTGAAACTAAAGACAGACCAGCCCAGGGCAATGGAGCACCTGGACTCTAGACCCAGCTCCGCCACCATCCAGAGACACTGTCCCTCTGAGCTATTCAGCTCTTAATCTGAAAAAGGGGGGAATGGAGAGAACTGTCCTTAACTTCCCTTACAGCTCTGGAATTCACGTATAACCTCCATGAACATGGCTGCAAGTAGGACTGCACAAAATCATACGGCTAAGTGGAAAGACGTGGGAGACCACCATCTTCATTAGAACAGCAGTAATGCTGGACTGTGGGGTTAGGGGTAACCCTTTCCCGCTTCCCAAGGTGCCTCATCTGGGAAACTTGCCCCTAAAATAAGAAAAACTGCCACTGTAGGATAGTCGTGACCTACATGACTGTTAACGGACTTAATGTCACGGAACCCCACATTAAAAATGTTTAACGGGCAAGTTTTATGCTGGGCATTTCAGGCAGTAAAAATAATAAAATCTACATAAAAGAGGGGAAATGATGATGGGACCCACGCTGCAGGAGTGCTCTGGAAGCGGGCACCGCATTAAAAATGAAAAAAAAAACCAAAACTTTTTTTTTTTTTTAAACATGGTGTTTAGCTTTCGTTTCCTATCTACTTTAATTTGGTCTCCGGGGTCTGCTGAGAACAGTTTCCACCAGCACCCAGGCAGGAGAGAAATGGCTCATTTGCTGTTTCATAGAGGCATTCCTTCCCTGTCTTTGCTGCCCTCTCCCCTTCCCCACAAAAGCTGTCATTCTACAAATCACTCCTAAGAGCTCCGCGAGGCACTCCCTCGAAGAATCTGCCCAGATCAAAATCTCAAGTGCCTGCTTGCCGAGGGACTGCTGTAATTTGAGGTGTTGCTTCCTTTTAAAGAATAAAAAGCAGATGCTCAAAGCTGATGAAAGTAAATGTTCTTTCAACACATCTCTTTCTCCCGCACTTGAAACTCTTACCAGCGAGAAGTGCTTCTCACACTCAGTCGGGTCATTTCTGCACTTTTTACTTTTTCTTTGAAGGCGCAGAGCAATGTGAATCCCCACCTGGGGTGAAATGATTCCTGACAGGGAGCCTCCTGAGAGCACCCCACACAGGGACCTGCAGGCCCACAGCTGCCCGAGTCCAAGCATGGCCCCAAGGACACCATCTCCCTCCGTCAGAGCTGAAGGAACCCAATGCTTCCTAGAATCTTGACACAAGGTCTCTGAGACACACACACAGACCTAATCATTTCCAGACTTCTGCACAAATACCTACCTGAGAGCTCACTCTCTGAGTACCCCAGTGTGAACCAAGGGAAGGGGAGGGGACACAGTGCCAGAGGGAACAGTGAATTAAGAGATCTGATCCTAGACCTACTACTGCCACCAGGCCTCTTCTCTCTGTGAAATGCATAGAGTGGACCCAAGCCATCCTAAAAGCCCTTGGAGCTTGAGCCTTCTGTGAGCACATGGGATAAGATCTGAGCTGGAACATTCTGTGAGCACATGGGACAGGATCTGAGTTGGAGCATTCTGTGAGCACAGAGGATAGGAATATGGGAGAGTGACCTGAGGCAATTTACACAGCAAGCCAAAGGCAAGGGGGCGACTGGTGGGGTCAGAGGAAAGCAGGGACCCATGGAAAGTAATGAAATCAATGGCCCTGGGTTCCAGGTCCACTTCAAACCATGAGTAACCCTACTGTGCTGGCCAGCCCCATAGGAGGTCCTGAGGAGATGCAGAAGGAAGTCTGGTCCTCGGCAAAGCCACCGTCAGAGGGGACACTGAAATTCAATCATGGAACGGAATACAGCCAAGTTAAACATCTAGTTCCATTCTTCGTTTTAGCAGACAAGTAAGCTGCAGAGGCCCCCTCTGAGGTCTAGAGCTGTTTGGGCAAGGATGTGCTAGACACCTCCACCTGGAGGCCCTCCTTATTTCTTCTACCAGGCTCCCCATTGCCATGAGTGGCGTTGCTGTCCACCCGCTGGTCCAAAGCAGAAACCCTGCCCTCTCACTCACCTTCAAGTCCTTAGATCCTGCCTCATTCACATCCTTCTTCTCTGTGGGCTCTTGCCCCATGTCACTCCAAGCTCCCTGAAAATGAGGGGCCTGAGTGTCCTGGACCATGCAGGGTCCTCAGCACACAGACCAGTGATTAGCAGGGAGCAGGTGCTCCATGGTGGTTAAATAAACATTCCTCTGTCACCTGAACTTCTGTAACTGTTTCCTCTCTGGTCTCCCTGCCAACCACCTGGTCCCTTTTCATGCCACATGCCTAGCACTAGAAAAATGAGGTCTCTAAAACACACACCTGCCTTCTCACATCCCCACCTCAGGGCCCTCAGTGAGTCTGGGGTTGGCTTTACATTCTGGATAAAAGCCAGGTTCCTGGGTTTGGCACACAAGGCCCCTCCCTGATCTAGCCTTGAACCTCTCCAGGGCTGTCAGGCCTGCCTCCCAGACCTGTTCTTGCCTCTTCTGTCTGCCCATACACCATTCTGCAGTTTTTTTGGTCTCTCTTTGCACACGCTTGTCTAAACTACTCCTCATTCCCAAAAGCTTAGTTTGAAGGACATGTATTCTGAAAGCCTCCTCTGACTCCCCCTTTTTCCCCCAGTTAGTCTGACTTACATACCCCTTCTCTGTGGTTCTGTATCCTGTGCAGGTGTCCATGAAACATTTGTTAAATTAATAAGAATGAAGGGAGGGAGGGAGGGAGGGAAGGAGGAAAGGGGGGGTAAAGAGAGAGAGAGAGAGAGAGAAGCTCAAAAGAAAGAGGAGCCCCTGAAAGGATTGTTTCTTCAAAGGTTAAGAAAACCAGTTAGTGTCAGAACTGGGACAAGAATCCAGGCATCCTCATTTTCTCTGGTGGATCTTCTTCCAAATCCAACCCATAAATGTTTTCTCAAGGCTCTCTTCTCTTTCTCACTCTGACGTGCCCTGTTGGAAGACCTCCTATAGTTTTACTAAATACTCTCAAATCCCTGTCTGCTATCACCTCTAGACTTATATATCCAAGTATCTGCTACCTAGATGTCCCATCGGCAATTCAAATTTAAAGTGACAAAGAATAAAATAAAAAAATTACATTATCCACTGCTCTCCAGTGCAGAAACAACACAAACAACAAAAACCACTTCCTCCTCCTGGCTCACCTGCAGCCTTCCTAAACCCATTCATAGAGTCGTGTGAGGCAGAAATGTGGAAATCAGCATTCAGTTTTTTAAATGATCACTTCTAGACCAGTATATGTCATGTGCTTCACATGCTTTTCCTCATTTAACCTCATGAGAAACAGGATAACTGGAATTTGGAAAAGAACAGAACATGAGAAAGAATACAATAGAATACAAAAGAGTAGAGAAATGTAATATATTTACCACTGTGCTTAGCTTCATCGACTTCTCTTTCTCCCGCACTGCTCAAGTACAAACACACCAAGATCCCCAATGTTCCCCCAGTCCTTCTGTTGAACTGCCCCCATCCTAAACTCTTCTGCACTACTGCAACAGATCCCTAGGGGTATCTCTGCCTCCAATGTCACCCCAATCAATTCTACCCTCCATTTTGTCAGAAGCAAGAACTTTCTAAAAGGTCAAGTCACTTCTGGTTCCAAACAAGATGGGGCAGTTGCACAGGCTGCAGACTGATACCCATCTCAAAGTTACGCCCAATCACTAACACAAGTATTCAGAGAAACTCTTGGGAGAAATTCAGGAGGGGGCAAACTGGGGAAAACCAGGGTCTGAGACAGGAGAGGTCTAATGGTTATGAGGTGGGAGTAATTGGGGAACAATGAAGTCACTGATAAGTCTTAGAAAAGCTAAGTTTAGGTTAAGATAAAGGTAAGCACTGTAAGAATGATATAAGATGTGTTCTTTTAAACTACCCAAAGAAAATTCAACCTATCTAAAGGAAGGAAGGAAAGGGAAAAAAATAAATGGCAAGTAGAAAAAAATTAGACAAAACTGAAAAGTCTTAATAAAAATAATTATAATTGGGTATAAAGTCACTAATCAAAGAACAGAGACTAGTAGGGGTGTGTGGGTGGCTCAGTGCATTGAGCGTCCAACTCTTGACTTTGGCTCAAGTCATGATCTTAGGGTTGTGAGATCAAGCCTCATGTGGAGCCCGTTTAGGATTCTCTCTCTTCCTCCCTCTCTACCTCTGTCTGGCCCATTCACACTCTCTCTCTAAAGAAATAAAAAATAACGAGACTAGTATTACACAGCATGTGGGGAAAAACAGCGATCCATTTAAAAGGAAATATAAAACAAAGAATTAAAAAAAATTAATGAAATAAAAAAACCCAGGATAGAACTTTTATTATCAAATAAATGGAACGTGAGGTAAAAAGCATTATAAATGACCACAAGGGACATTCTATACTGGCAAAAGGAATCATCAGTGAAGAAGACTGTGTGATCAAAAACACATACACACCTGACAAAATGGCCTCAAAATATTTAAAGTAGCACCTTTGGAGAAAACCAGATAAATAAAAAAAATTTAAATGGAGTTAGCAATAAAAAAAAAAAAGAGTTTAAAAACTCCCCATATTCCTGGAAATTAAAAATACTTACTATTAAACAGCCCTGAAGGAACAAAAATGGAAATAACAAAATACAGATACTCCTTGAATTACAGTAGGGTTACGTCCTCATAAACCCATATAGGATGAAAATATCCTAAGTCGAAAATGCATTTAATAGGTGTACCCTTACTGAACATCACAACTCAGCTTAGCCTACCTCCATGTGCTCGGAACACTTAGCTATTTTACTGAGAGTGAAAACCAGAATGGTTGTATGGGTTCAGAACGGTTGTCAGTGTAGGGGGTGTCTACTCTTGGGACCAGTGGCTGAGAAGCTGCAGTTGCCCCACACCCTGGGAGAGCATCACACTACATACACCGACACCCAAAAAGAGATCAAAATTCAAAATTCTAAGTGTGGTTTCTACTAAAGGTATATTGCTTTCGCTCCATCATAAAATTGAAAAATCATAAGTCAAATCATCTTAAGTCGGGGTCCGTCTATACTGAGTGACGTAACAATAAAAGTATTTATTATATATCAGAATCTGTGCCAAGCAGCAAAACTGTGAGGACTCATGGCAAGTCGGTCACTGACATCTGAACAGCCAGCGGCTATCATGGTCACATCCATCCGTATCAGGAGACTTGTGCACAAGAAGAATTACCGGAGCCAAAGGACCGTTATAATAATTAAAGGGTACATGCTCATTAGGAAGATATGATAATCCTAAGAGTGTGTGCATCCATTAACAGAAAAGAAGAAAAACTTCACATCAATGATCTAGAAAAAGGAGAATAAATTAAACCCAAAGGAAGGACAAAGAAGGAAATAATAAAGATAAGAGCAGAAATCAATGAAACAGAAAAAGGCAACAGTTCATTCTTGGAAAAGACAAATAAAATTAACTAACTGATCACAAAAATAAAAGACAAAATAACCAACAGCAGAAGTGAAAAGGGGGATATTTTTAGAGATCCTACACACACTAAATAGATAATAAGTAAATATTATAAAGAGTTTGTGTCAATAAGTTTGACAACTCAGATGAGAGGAATAATTTCTTGAAAAATCGGAAACATAATTTACCAAAACATAATGAAGAATAAATTAAAAATGGGAATAGTCTGCTCTCTGTTAAGAAACTGAATTCATGATCAAATCCTTAGCACACCATGATTCAACTGTCATGTATCCTGACTGCAGTGGTGGCTATTCAATTTTACACATGTATTAAAATTCGGAAAACTGTATACCATAAGGAAAAAGGACACATTACTGTATATTTTTAATCATATTTGTAATAGTTTTAGAACCATTACACAAAGAAAATTCCAGGCCCAATCGTTTCACTACTGAATTTTATCAAATTTTTAACAGAGAGAAAACCTTACAAAAAATTCTTTCAGAGAAAAGTGAAGACAGCAATACTCCACCACATATTTTATGAGACCGACGTAACACTAACACCAAAACCTATAAATACTACAAAAGGGAAGAAAATTAGAGACAAATATTCTTAATGGGCACAGTGGTAAAAATACTTAATATTGAAAGAGTAGGTAAGAAGAATAGTGATGCCTTCATAATGATAACTTTCTCTTATCCCAGAAACTCAGGGTTGGTAGGCTTTTAAAATCAATCAATCAATGTAATTCACCAGGATAGAGGGGGGGGAAGTGATACAGCAGACAAACATCCTTCAGAAAATCAGGAATAGAAGGAAACTTCTCTAAGCCTATAGAGGACAACTATAAAAAACTTAAGAGTTAACATCACAGTTAATGGTGAAAGCGTGAATGCTTTCCCACTAAGATAAAGAATATGGTTATGTGTCTTCACCAGTAAGTGAACTTAGCAGTCCATAAGACACAAGGTCAATAAACAAAAGTCAATTGTATTTCTCCATCTAAACATTAAATAATTTGAAAATAAGATTTAAAAAAATTAAACTTATTATGGTATCAAAAAAACATAAAGTATGGTTAAATTTTACAAAAAAAAAAAAAAGAAAACATGAAATGCCTCTGCAAAAACAGGGAAACATTACTGAGAGAAATTACTAAATAAGAGGACAAGGAGACATAGTACTTTTTTTATTGGAAGTCTCAAAGTTGATAAAATGTCAACTGTCCTTAAATTGATTTCTTGTAATTCAGTGCAGTCCAGGCAAACTTCTAAAAGGCTTTGTTTTCAGCTGTACAATTTGTTTTATTTATTTTGTTTTGTTTTTAAGTTTTTATTTTAGTTAACATCCAATGCTCATCACCAAGTCAATGCTTAAATTTATATGGAAACCTAAAGAGCTAAAATACCCAAAACAACCTTGAAAAAGAAGTACAACGTTAGAGGATTCACACTCCCAGACTTATGGTAAAGCTATTTTAATTAAGTCAGTATGGTATTGACAGTGTAGCATGCAGATCAGTGGAACAGAAGAAAGAGTCTTAAAACAGTACAAACACAGTCACTTGATTTCTAACAAAGGTGACAGAGTGATTTGATAAAGAAAGAAAATCTTAACCATAATTGTTTCATACAGTTCAATAAATGTATGAAAAAATTCTGAACCTTGACCCCTACACCTCACATCATACATTAAAACTAATTTGAGGGACGCCTGGGTGGCTCAGTTGGTTAAGCGGCTGCCTTCGGCTCAGGTCATGATCCCAGCGTCCTGGGATCGAGTCCCACATCAGGCTCCTTGCTCAGCGGGGAGCCTGCTTCTCCCTCTGCCTCTGCCTGCCACTCTGTCTGCCTGTGCTCGCTCCTGCTCTCTCTCTGACAAATAAATAAATTTAAAAAAAAATCTTTAAAAAAAAAACTAATTTGAGATGGGTCACAGATTTAAATAGTAAGGCTAGGGACTCCTGGGTGGCTCAGTTGGTTAAGCACCAGCCTTTGGCTCAGGTCATGATCCAAGGGTCCTTGGACTGAGGCCCACATCGGGCTCCTTGCTTGATAGCCTGCTTCACCCTCTGCCTGTCGCTCCCCCCACCCCGGTTGTGTTCTTGCTCTCTCGATCCCTGGCAAATAAATAAAATCTTTAAAATAAATAAATAAATAGGCTAAATTTAAAAGCTTTTGGGAGAAAACACAATATAATATCTTAGTACCCAGAGGGTAAACAGAAGTTTATAAAGACAGAAAAATTATTTATCTTAAAAAAATTATAAATTAGGGAGCCTGGGTGGCTCAGTTGGTTAAGCAACTGCCTTCAGCTCAGGTCATGATCCCAGAGTCCTGGGATTGAGCCACACATCAGGTTCCCAGCTCTGTGGGGAGTCTGCTTCTCCCTCTGACCTTCTCCTGTCTCATGTTCTCTCTCACTCTCTCTCTCAAATAAATAAATAAAATCTCTTTTTAAAAAGTATAAATTAGATTTTATTAAAATTAAAAACTGCTGGGGCACCTGGGTGGCTCAGTGAGTTAAGCCTCTGCCTTCAGCTCAGATCATGATCTCAGGGTCCTGGGATCAAGCCCCACACTGGGCTCTCTACTCAGTGGGGAGCCTGCTTGCCCCCCTCTCTTGCCCCCCACTCTGAGTCTCAGTCTCAGAGCTGTGAGTTTAAGTCCTACACTGGGTGGGCTCCACCCCAGTGTGGAGCCTACCCCCCCCCAAAAAAAAAGAAAGGAAGAAAGAAAGAAAAAAAAAAAAAGAAAGAAAAGCCAAAACAGTGGGGAAAAATGTGGTAATACGTATTCTGACAAAGGACTTATACCCAGCATATATAAAGAACTCTTACACATCCAAAAAAGGCAACCAACCTAATTTTCTAAATGGTCAAAGGACTGGAACAGACACACAACAAATGGCCAAAAAGCACATAAAAAAGGGCGCTCGGCATCATTAGTCATCAGGAAATGCAATTAACACCATGTGATATTTCATTTAACCACTAGAATAGCTAAAATTAAAAAGAACAAGAACAGTAAATTTTGGTGAGGATCTGGAATGGCTAGAACTTTCACATACTTCTGGAGGAAGCATGCAAGGCTACAACCACTTGCTTTTTATAAGCAGTTTCTTACAAAGCTACACACCTACCCTATGTCCCACTTAATCCACTCGAAAAAGAAAGAAAACATATGTCCACAAAAACACAAGGGTGTTTATAGCTGCTTTCTTCAGAACAGTCAAAATGTGAATACAACCCAAACATCACAGATGTTTGAACAAGTGAGTGAATAACGTAAGCTGCATACACAATGGAAAACTGGCCAGCATTTCTTTTTTTAAAGATTTATCTATTTATTTGAGAGAGAGAGAGAGAAAGAGAGAGGGAGGATGAGTTGGGGTAGGAGCAGAGGCAGAGAATGCCAATCAGACTCCCCACTGAGTTTGGAGCTCTCATGGGCTTAATCCCACCATTCCTGGGCTCATGACCTGAGCCAAAACCAACAGCTGGAGGCTTAACTGACTGAGCCATCCAGGAACCCCTGTACTAACCAGCATTTTAAAAAATCATGAAATCTTGGGGTGCACGGGTGGCCCAGTCAGTTAAGCGGCTGACTCTTGATTTCAGCTCGGGTCATGATCTCAAGGTCCTGGGATCCAGCCTCAAGTTCGACTCTACGCTCACTACGGAGTTTTCTTGGGATTCTCTCTGTCTCTCTCTCCCTCTCCCTCTGCTCCTAACCCCCACTCACACTCTCCCTCTCTCTAAAATAAATAAATCTTAAAAATAATGACGCTTCATACATGCAATAATGTGGATAAATCAGAAAAATACGTTAAACAAGAGAAGGCAGATACAAAAGAAGGTACACACTGAATGATTCCATTTGTATGGAGTCCAAGAACACACAAAAGTCATTATGATAGGAGAAATTAGAGCAGCAGTTGAATATGGGGTGATAGGAACAGACAGTAAGGAGGAAGAAAGACCCTCTTTGGGGTGATGGAAATGTCTTCTATCCCGGTCAGAGAGCTGACTACAGAGAGGTATCCACTTATCAAAGCTCACTGAACTGCCTATTTAAGATCTATGTCCCCCTTCTCCGCATGTGAATTCTTCCTGAATCAAAATGAATGTGTTCATTAACCATCTGGAGGGTCTGCCTGGGGATAAAGAAAGAGTGAAGAGAGACATGCTTCAGTGGAAAAGGCCATACAAGGGAGCGGGTAAGTAAGAAAAGCCAAAGGCAGAGAGAGGAAGACCAGCGGTCTGGCAGAGTAAGAAGAGAAACAGAGAAAACTGAGTCAGAAGGGGAAGGTACAAGCCAAACAGGAAGACACGAGTGAACTGAGCATCTGAAGTAGAAACTGAGCATTTAACTGTATTTCAAGTTAATCTAGCTACCATTAAACCCCAACAAGAATCCCAGGCAATTTTATTTGGAAAACTGCTCTCTTCTTCCCCCAATACCTCTGTTAATCAAATCAGAAGCAAAAGGAGGGGCGTCAAGTGGGGAGAGGAACTTGAGTAACCTGAGTTCATCCTTTTTTTTTTTTTTTCTTTAAGTCAACCACCTTCCATAGAATACCCTTCCAGGGCTCCTATCCCACTGGCGGCAGCTGATCACTGGTAAACATCCCACCATCGCTGCAGTTTGCCATTTATGTATTCATGTATACATGCTACACTAATGAGATTCACAACGGATTCATTCCCTTAGTAAGTGAATGAAACGGCGATCGCGAGCCCCTCCAGGGAGTATCCTAGTTCACTGAAGCCCAAGCTGGCCTCAGGAACCAGAGATAACATTTCTCCTCCTTCCAGTTGAATTAATAAGACAAGCAGGAGATGACTCACACACACAGTTGATGAAGCAGTTAATACCGAGTCTCCCCCGCTTACTCATCCCGTCCAGTGAAAGAATCCCGGAGAGGTATTAACCCTGTCTGAACAAGGAGAGGCCACGCAAGCAAACTCAACTTCACCATACAACAGAGCCATAAGGGGTGAGTAGGAGGGTTCCCATGCAAACCCTCTGAATCTGGAGGGACGGCTCTGATGAGGTTTCAGTAAGATTGCACTAATCAGCCCTGCTTCCTCTATTTCAATGTAACAATGCTGGGTTTACAGGAATAGCTTTCTGAGACATTCCTATAAAATTAGCTTACTCACTGCATTTTTTAAAAAAGGAGAACGGAGCCAAAAGCCATCACTGGCCTCTAGTGCACATACGTGTATGAATTAAGCCTCCCAGAGTTCTAGCTGAGGCTGGGTACTCACGATCTGTTAATGTGATTTAGGGTGACCCAGGTGAGAACTGCTTCATCCAAAAGTCACTTTGTGTTTCTACTGGCTGAGGCGTCAAGAGAGAACCAAATATTCAGGAAAAGGAAAAACATCTAGTCCGGGTGATTTCGGTGTTTGAGCGTCAGGGCAGGGGTGGTGGTGAATACTGACCACCATCGTGAGCCTTCTCATACAGCATACAGTCCTCCCAGCTGCACTCTTAAAAGTGGCATCTGGGACAGCCACACCAGGATCCTGGAGGAATGCGTTAGAAATGCATATTCTCAGGCCTCACCCTATTACAGAAACCCTGGGGGTCAGGCCCAGGAATCTGCGATTTTGCAAGCACTCTGGGTGATTCTGATGTTTGCTCCGTTTGAAGACCACTTGCCCTTCAGGGTGCTCCTCTGACCCACTATCTCTGAACCCCACATCTGTGTTGGATGGACGGAAGAGTTAAAGATTCTATAAAGAACAGTACTATAGGAGCGCCTGGGTGGCTCAGTGGGTTAAGCCTCTGCCTTCAGCTCAGGTCATGATCCCAGGGTCCTGGGATCGAGTCCCACATCGGGCTCTCTGCTCAGCAGGAAGCCTGCTTCCTCCTCTCTCTCTGCCTGCCTCTCTGCCTACTTGTGATCTCTCTCTCTCTCTCTCTCTCTGTCAAATAAAAAAATAAAATAAAATAAAACTTAAAAAAAAATAGTTCTATAAAGATACGGTACTGGGGTCCAGAGAGCTTCTGTCACCTGCCCATAACCACAGTCTTGAAGGATGGCCAAGCTAGCATTGCAAACAACCCCAAGGCATGGCATTTCATAATCTGTTGGAAATGAATTTCCAGAATAACCCTGTGAGGTGGTCGGAACTATCTGGTTATTCCTCATTCGCACATGAAGAAGCCGGGCTTAGGGAGGCAAATGACTTAGTTAAGTCTGCTACTACAAAACTAAGCGACAGAGCTGAACCCATTTCCTGATTTCTGGGTCAGCGTTCCTGCTGCTCACCGTGAACGCTGGGCCCATCGACAGTAGGTGCCCATGTCTGGGCGCCAAAACCCACGCGTGTGAGAATGTGCAGATTGAGAAATGATGGTAAATGACAGAAAATCATATGTCTTAGCCTGGACTCGAGTTTCACATGAAAAATAATTCAATAAAATATAATAGTCAAATTTTGACTGGCCCCATCAGCACGTATGACTGCTACTCAAATTTCTCACTCCCACCCACCTTTAGGAGCTAGTCCCCATGTCACCAGATATAGAACATGCCATCTGACGGAACGGAAACACAGTTGGGAGGGCACCCACTACCACCAGCATGTGTAAACAGCTACTCAAAAAGACCGGCATTGCAAATTCCTTCAGCCTTCCTGATCCGTTCCTTTTTGTTGCTGGTTTCCTTTGTAGCACTTATTAAAAATACAAATATTCATTTTGGAAAAAATAGAAATGACAAAGAAGGAAATAAAAATCTCTCAGATGACACTTGACACTTAGGCTGTCTGACTTTTTCTAAGCACAGACGTATATTTAATAATATGGAAATTTTACTTAATTTGTTAATTTGTGAAACCTGCTGCACCTCGTCTTGTATACATTTCTTTGATAGCTATAGTATGGGTATAGGCTAAACTTCAGGGCTATGCTAAATCATAACAAAACAACATCCTTACATTCTAGTTCTAGTTTCGATATGTCCCAGAGAGGAGTTATTAATTCATTAAACTAATAAGATAAATTTACCCTAGGTGAATTCTTATCTAGATCAATTCCAGGAATTAAGGGCCACAGAACTTACCAGATAATTCACCCCATATGGTGCCAAGAAGGCATGCCATTAGGTATCTCTAAACTCTAGTCTCTGCCTAGTCCCTGGCTTTGGGAATGAACAGAAGTTGGGTTCATTTTCTGCATCACTGCTGAAGGTGACTGTGTACTTTCCCATACCCTCCATGTCCCCTATCTCTGCTCTGACCCAAGCCCCCATCATTTCTCACCTGGATAACAAAAGGTCTTAACGACTCCCCGCTTCGAAGTCATCCTCCACAGGGGGTCAGATCTAAGACACATTTACGTGTACCACCAAAAATAGTAAGAATAGCTTACATTCTTGAGCACATCTCAAGCTACACACTTTTCAAACATTATTATATCTTTATAACAACCTTAAAAGGCAAATGTTATTGATTTGCCATTAGAGGTAAGAACTCTAAAGCTTGGCAAGGTTAAATAACTTGCTTGCTCAAAGTCACACAGCCAATAAAATTTGGAGCAGCTTGACTCTGGAACTTGTACCACGTGCTAACTCAAAAAACATCATGACTATCTGTCATCAATAGCAGTAGATCCCAATATTATTTTTTAATCAAAAATGTTGCAGACTTTGGGCAAAACAGATATTTTTACTCGGTATCTGCTGACCAAGAAAATAAACAATGAGCAGGAAGATACTATTAATATGTAACATTTCAAATGAACTTTTGGTTGATGAATCACAGTACCAGCCAGCTACATATATTTGGGAGAAAGCTCCTATATCTGTGTTTGTGATATTAATTATTAAATCTACAGATGATGCTTAATGGCCATATCAACATGTAAGAACTGTGGTCTCCCATGTGTTCTGGAATCTGTAGGCCAGAAACCTCCAGAACATAAACTAAAAGTCCTTATCATGATATGCCATGGGCTCTACAATTTGGCCCCAATCTACCTTTCCAACTTTCTAGCCGTGGTCAACAAGCATTCCTGAACTTCATGCCTAGTGGGCCCCAGGCCATTTGTGCTGCCATTCTCTGCTTGAAGGACTCCATTTCTTTGGAGACACAGCTCAAACACCTCCAACCCCGTGGAGCCACTTCTGACAACAACACTACCTCCTCAAGGCTGAATCGACACATCCTTGCATGGTCACTGCCTCTTATGTGCGGCCCTATTAGGACTTTTAACATACTGCAAAAATGGGTGCTCAACGATCTGGCCACTTGTGCAGACTTCCTGAGGGTAAGGGCATTATTCACTCATCCTTGTCTCTAGCCCTTGCCTCCATTCCTATATCCAGCAGGTGGTTGTTGGTGAGATTCATAAATGAGTATCGGTACCAATCTGGCTGGTGACTTTATCTGGGGAAGTCAGTATGGAAGCCAGCGCCTGCTAAAAGAGAAGGTTTGCTTCATTATGCTGTAATGGCTGATTGCCTATGAGCCCTAAAACTCACAAAAGTAGGAGGTGAAAACTTATGCTAGGAATTGGAAGATCTGAGATCAGGTTCTACATCCCCCCTAACCAGCTCTGTGACCTTCAGGCAAGTCACCTTCCTTCTCTGATCCTCCATTTGTTCGCTGAATTGGGGGGGGGGCGGTACACAACAGGGTGGGGGCACTTCTAATTCTCACTTGCAGCAATGATGACTTGCAAATTCTACGGACCAGGGTTGGTAAACATCCTCTGAAAAGGACCTAGAAGTAAGTATCTCAGACTGTGCTGGCCTACCGTCTCCTGTGCAACTACTCAACTTGGTTCTGCGGTTGTAGCGTGAAAGCACCCATGGGCATTCAATAAATGAATGGGCATGGCTGTGTTCCAATAAAACTTTATTTACAAAACCAGCTGGCAGGCTGGATTTGGCCAGCAGGCCATCGTTTGTCTACTCTGGTCAGGACCACTGTCTCCATGTTGCCATTCACAGTCCTTGATCCCAAGGTATAGTTCATGGAATGCTTATTCGAAAGTCACCAAGGGACTTATTAAAAGTACAAGGAGATACAGGCCACCATTTCCCCACCAGAAGCTTGGAAATGAGGGAAAGAGATTGCCTGGAGGAGGTTTACAGTAAGAACGAGATGCGACTCTGAACACAAAGTCAAATGAAAAAAGGAACGTATCGCCACCATCACTTCAGCCCTGGCCAGCAGCTAGGAAGACTAAGGGAAGTGCAGTCATGAAAGCTAATGTGGGTAGTGCCAGGGCTGCTGGGGGAAGGGAGCTGGCTTCACTGGCAAGGCCACCCTTCTGAGATGACACTGAGGGTTGTCCCCAATGCCATAAGTGTTTCTGATCCCCCTGGGAACACCGTGCTTGTCCTGAGATGAGCAGAGCCATGTTAGCTTGGAGCCACTCACCAGCAACTCCCCCCACTTCCTCATTCTGACTCCTTGCTCAGCAAGCAACCATCTGATGCCACCAGATACCTCTGTAGGAAACACAGGTACTGAGACGACCGTCACTACCTGCATCCAGGTACCGATTTCTCAAGATGAATCAATAAAGCAGCTTCTGACTATGATTTACATTCCTCGGTAGGATTTACATTCCTCGGTAGAGACAGAATGTGCTGATCGAGTGGACCTGAGAATACGGAAATGATGTCTCGCATTGTGAACCGACGTGCTGGCCTCATTGGCCACGGCGTCCTGAGTCAGCGTGGCAAGGCCCAGACACAGACCCGAACCCAGATCTGGTATCCGGGGTGGAGGCAGCCAGGGCGCGGAGATCCAGACTGCCCTCTACAACGGCCTGGCCAATGCATCATGTTCAGCTCTGCTCACTTTCAACTGGTTCTTACTTAGACAACGAAGCCAAAGAACGTGATGCTTCAGGACAAAGTTTGTCTGCGCCCCTTTCTAAATACATAGACTGGAAACTAGCACCCGATTTAAGTAAGTTGTCTAAAAACCAGAGCAAAGGAAGTAAGAGCAGCAGCTGAGTACCCACGGTACCCATCAGCCACCAGTACTGCTGTCCCAATCAGGTGCAATGAAGTTTGTGCATTAAAAAAAGAAAAAAGCTAAATCACAGTGAAGGGTCAACTAGTGTCCAGAAAATGCTATATATAATCTTTTGCCCTACAAAGCTGAAAAACAAAGGCTCTGTACCAGAGCTGGAAAAGTTTGGGCCGCAAAAATGTAACCATGAATTTTTTCTATGAATACGCCCGGGTGAGATGAAAAGAGGGCACCAGGAGGTCAGTACCTGCTTTGCTAAATCATGCCAGGATATGGGAGGCCAAATGCCCCCCGCCCAAGGAGGGCAAGCAGGGCCAAGTGCGTGGGAGCGAGAGTACCGGGCACTTCCTTTCCTGTTAACTGTGATGCGATCTGCTCTCTTCCCTCTGTTCCAGAACGTCTAACCTAGAGGTCACGCTCACACCCACGGAGGAACCAACGGAGTAAGTGAGCTGCGAGTTCTCAAGGGAAATGCTTACTTTCGCATTTCACGTTGTTTCACTGGAAATGCTATGTGCAGGTGCCCAATCCAACCAGGAATTAAATATATGCTTGTCGGTAAATTACCCAAATGTAAACCAACAGCTACAGCAGAGACCATCTGAACTGCCAAGAATTGTAACACTGTGGTTTCGGTGAGAAAGGACATTTCCCCCCTCCTGTTGGGGCTTCAGCTCTGTTTGTCCTTGGCTATGATGTGCTCGTGTGTGCTTGTGTGTGTGTGTGTATGTGTGTGTGTGTGTGTGTGATGTATATAAAAGACAAGCATGCACTTTTATTTGTCGTTTTCACTTGAAATTTCCAGGGAGGATCAACCCAGGTGCACAGATGAAGCAAGAGAACATTCTCATTTTCTAAGTATTTCTGGCCATCGTTTTAGAGGTGGCTTTTGTTTCCATCCCCTCTACTTCTTGAGGACTGTGTATAATTTGCCCTCCCATTTAGCGTGGTCCCTTGCATACAATGAGTACAAATGCTGAACGGCTGACCTCACAGTATCAACTCCAATCAAGAGAAATCCTGCCTTCCAAGTAGATTTCCGAAATAAGCAAAATGCAACATAACAGAAAATGTTAGTGCTCTGCAGCGCTCTATCTTCTTACACCGAAAATCACTAAGTTATTTCTACATCAAAAACTCCCCAGGGCAGAGTAAACAAGCCCATGTTTCCAGATTCCCCCCAAAATACGGGATAAAAGAGCAACTTTACTCCCTTTGTCCAAGTTAAGAGATCACCTTTTGGATTCCTGCTCAACAGCTAGATATAGAAGCAGGCTGTCAAAAACGGTCAGGCGAAATAATTATTGATAGAGGCGCTGAAATTAAAAAATGAATGTAGATTACTAGATGAGGATGGCTTTAAGAAAAAGCATATAATCCCAAACCAGAAAAAGCAGACGGTCAATCTGCCAATCAGGCCTGCGGGGCTTAGAATGAAAGATTGAAAAGACACCGAGAGCACTTAGGAAGTAAAACTTCACCACACGTGGCCTTTATGACAGCCCATCCCAGGGGAGCCAGGTTCTCCTCGTGGCTGCATCCCACTTGCTTTCCTTCTGCTGGTCCTGATGGAAACGTCAGGGGCTGGGGAGGGACACTGAAATTGGCGGCCATCCATCTGTGACCTTCGTACTAATGGACTATGTCATAGTCTCCGCTCTGTGAAAACCCTCTCCTTGTGTAGCTGTGTCCAGTCTGTTGGCCTTAGACACAGTCCATCTCTAGGCAGACAAAGCTCAAGTTATGTCTAAACTGAGCTACAGACACTTATGTCTAAATACCTCTCCATTGCTCATGGCTCACTTGCACGGAACAGAACTCTGAAGGTCATCACCGCTGCACTGGCCA
>RCUC01153965.1:0-34236 GCA_003697995.1 Taxidea taxus jeffersonii | reverse complement strand
TATTTATAATATTACTGAGAAAATAAGTTTCTGTTTACTAACCAAATACAAAATATGTAAACTCTATATGAGAAATATATAAATAAACCTTGATATTATTGAACATCAGTTATTAAAAGAATTGGAGAAAATTGCCACACATGCTTTAAAAATGTTATTCCAGGGAATGACAAGACCTGTCTCCTTATGAAGACTCACTTGGATCAAAAACAGCAGGTTTGTTAAGTAAGACCCCAGAAATCTTTTTTCATTTATTCTTATTTTAAGTAAATCAAATAAAGTATATTCTAGAAGACAATCTAAAACTGTTTTGTTTCTGCAAAGTAATATTTCAGTAAAATTAAAACAATGGAAGGTACTAAATAATCAGGAAACATTTCAATAAGAATATTTCTCTGCACAACTGGATGGCTCAGTCAATTGAGTGTCTCGATCTTAATATCAGCTGAGGTCATATCTCGGGCTCTGTACTTAGTGCAGAGTCTGCTTGAGATTCTCTCTCTCTCCTTCTCTACTACCCTCTTGCTATCTCTCTCTAAATAAATAGCTAAATAAAATATTTTTTAAAAAAGAATATTTCTAGGGGCACCTGGGGGGCTTAGTAGGTTAAAGCCTTTGCCTTTGGCTCAGGTCACAATCCCAGGGTCCTGGGATTGAGCCCGGCATCAGGCTCTCTGCTTAGCAGGGAACCTGCTTCCTCCTCTCTCTCTGTCTGCCTGCCTCTCTGCATACTTGTGATCTCTGTCTGTCAAATAAATAAACAAAATCTTTTAAAAAAAGAATATGTATCTGTTAGTTATTTATGAATTCATATATTTTGCAGTTACCTAAGAACCACTGTAATGAAGAATGTTGAATAATCTGTGAGGTCAATAAAATGATGTGTCAGAAGGAACAAGTCCTAGTTTCACTTTCTTATTTTTTTAAAGATTGTATTTATTTATTTGACAGAGATCACAAGTGGGCAGAGAGGCAGGTGCAGAGAGAAAGGAGGAAGCAGGTTCCCTGCCAAGCAGAGAGGCAAATGTGGGACTCTCTCCCAGGACCCCAAGATCATGACCTGAGCCCAAGGCAAAGGCTTAACCAACTGAGCCACCCAGGCCCCCTTTCACTCTCTTATTTACATAATTTCTTCAGAAAAGACAAATTTTGTGGTGAAGAGGGAAATGAAAAGCCAAGTGTCACAAATCAAATTAGAACACTTAAAAGACTGCACCACAGGATTCCTGAGTGGCTCAGTTGTTAAACTTCTGACTTTGGCTCAGATCATGATCCCAGGGTTCTTAGATCAAGTCCCGCATGGGGCTCCTTGCACAGCGGAGAGCCTACTTCTCTGCCTGCTGCTCCCCCTGCTTGTGCTCTCTCTCTCTCTCTGAATAATCAATCTTTAAAAAAAATTTTTGAGGGACGCCTAGGTGGCTCAGTTGGTTAAGCAGCTGCCTTCGGCTCAGGTCATGATCCCAGCGTCCTCGGATGGCGTCCCACATCCGGCTCCTTGCTCAGCAGGGAGCCTGCTCCTCCCTCTGCCTCTACCTGCCACTTTGTCTGCCTGTGCTCGCTAGCTCTCTCTCCCTCTCTCTCTGACAAATAAATAAAAAAATAAAATAAAAAATTGTTTTTGAAAAAATAAAAGGAGTATACCACTTTACCAACTTCACTCTCTCTAACAAGAAAGGGCAAAACTTAACCATTTAAACTGACAAATGGGGATGGCCTGGGTGGTTCAGTCAGTTAAGCATCTGCCTTCGGCTCTGGTCATGACCCCAGTGATCCTGTGGTCCTAGGATCCAACCCTGCATCAGGTTTCCTACTCAGCAGTGAGCCTACTTCTCCCTCACTTCCCCACTCATGCTCTCTCTCACTTTCTCTGCCTCTCTCATATAAATAAAATTTAAAAAGTAAATAAACTGACAAATAATCACCTTGGATCTTTCTTGTAGGTTTGTGATTAGAAAAATTACCCAATCCTCATTAATGAGGTTAATTGATCATTGATTTCTGAAGCCTCAAGGTAAAAGAAAAATGCAAACCATTTGTTTTATGAATGGGTTTAGGTAAAACTCATAGGTATCTTCAATGAAATAGAAGAATCTAGTGCTACCTAAGTTAAGTAACATATGTCTCTTACCTGAGCAACTTCAGACATGTTACTTTGATGTTCTTATCCTTTCTTTCTTTGTACGTAATATGATTTGAACATTAGATAATACATTATAGAAACCAACCAGTGCACAGTAAAAACCTCATTAATACTTGTTTTCTCAGTTGGTCAGTAGTTTCAGTATATAGGAGGTATATTTTAAAATAAGATATGAATTCTAAAGAAAGATGGTTTCAGCCTTTGATTCACTAAGAATGACCCAGGATTTTCCCATCAGCACCATGTGAACATTCCATGCTTAGATTTATTGCCTCTTTTTATTTTTTTATTTTTTTTAATGTTATGTTAGTCACCATACAGTACATCATTAGTTTCTGATGTAGTGTTCCAAGATTCATTGTTTACATATAACACCCAGAGCTCCATGCAACAAGTGCCCTCCTTAATACCCACCACCAGATAGTTTATTGCCTCTTAGTCACAAGATGATTGGCATAGATTCAAAGACCAGGAGTTTATTTAAAAACAGAAGGAAGGGGCACCCGGGTGGGTTAAAAACAGAAGGAAGAGGCACCCGGGTGGGTTAAAGCCTCTGCCCTCACGGGTCATGATCCCAGGGTCCTGGGATCGAGACCTGCATCAGGCTCTCTGCTCAGTGGGGAGCCTCTTTCCTCCTCTCTCTCTCTGCCTGCCTCTCCCCCTACTTGAGATCTCTGTCTATCAAATAAATAAATAAAATCTTTAAAACATAAAAAAAAAAACAGAAGGAAGAGGGTGAAAGAAAAAAATTCATTTCTACAAAAAGTCTCTTATTTTATCAAAGAAAGAAAACATTTCTAGGGATTCTCAAGCAGATTCTCTCTCTCTGATGTTTCATTGTCAAGAATGGGTGATATGTAGGAAAAGAAAAAATGAAACAAGATGGGATTGGGAGGGAGACAAACCAAAAGAGACTCTTAATGTCATAAAACAAACTGAGGGGGGTGGGGGGGAGAGGGGTTGGGAAAGGGTGGTGGGGTTACATTATATGTTTAAATTTAAAAAAAAAAACTTAAAAAAAAAAAAGAATGGGTGATATGGATGTTGTTAGTGGCACAGACACCAGGGAAAACAAATATCATGCAAAACAGAACAGAACAGCCATTATTGTTTTAAACCATCATAGCACACACCCAGCACAGGGTGTGTTTTCTTTCTAGAAAGAAAAAATAAGGTTTTGTTCACCAAGGAAGGGATTTGGAGATTGTGGAAACAATAGCAAGATGAACAGAATAAGCACTGGAAAGAGGGATTGATTCTAAATAGAGGTTAAACAAAGACAGCCAGGATGGTAACATTGGACAAGGACTATGTGTTGGAGAGTAATGGGGGAAAGAGCAGCTCAACAATGGCAAAAATGTGGTTAAATCTTAGTAACAATATAATTTTAGCTAGTTTCTTCTTGCAAACACTTCCAGAGTTTGAGCCATTCCTTGCCACCTACAATGGTGTTGACTTTCTAAGTTGGACCATTTTACTCAGTGCCTGTATAATTTCAGAATTGTTTTGTCCCAAATATTTGAAATCAGGGGGGAAATTGATTAATCAAATTATGGCTTTATTTTTCTCACACAAATAAAAATATTAGAATATATCAGTCCAGGGTTGTTAAGATAGTTCCATGATGACATCAGGAAGTTGTCCTCATTTTTGTATTCTTCCGTACCACTTCTTAAAAGTGGCATGACTTTCCATGTTCACAATTGGGCTGCAACCATAATTGGGAGAGGCCAAGGAGAAAGTCATCCTTGTATGCTTCCTTTAAAGGGCCTCTATAAGCACCATCTAGTTGCTTCTGCTTTTTTTTTTTTTATTTCATTTATTTATTTGACAGACAGAGATTACAAGCAGGCAGAGAGGCAGAGGGGGCGGGGGAAGCAGGCTCCATGCTGAGCAGAGAGGGATCATGACCTGAGCCGAAGGCAGAGGCTTTAACCCACTGAGCCACCCAGGCACCCCGCTTCTGCTTTTATCTCACTGGCCAAAGCTGTCATTTGACTATCCTTGGATGGAAAGAAGATGGAGAAAGGTTATTCCTTAAATGTGTTGCTGTGGGAAAAAAATTACACTCTAGTAATTGAGGCTCTAGTAATAAAGGAAGGAAGAAATAACAATTGAGTATCGGACATGGACACTGTAGTATCTGCCATTGAGTCTCAAGAATATTCCATGATGTGTCCTGGTGCTTATGGATTAAAGAAACAACTTTTAGGGATATCTGAGTGGCTCAGTTGGTTAAGCGTCCAACTCTTGATTTTGGCTCAGGTCATGATCTCAAGTTTGTGAAATTGAGCCCTGTGTTGGGCTCAGCACTGGGTGTTGAGCCGGCTTAAAATTCTCTCTCTTTCTCTCCATCTTCCTCACGCCCACCTATGCACACCCTCTCTAAAACAAAACAAAACAAAACAAACAAACAAAAAAAAACAAAAACAACTTTTAAATATTTCTAGACTTTTCTATAATCAAATTTCCTAATTACCTTTCCAGTAATTAACATTCAAACAAATATTAACTGAAATCATGGTAGATGTCAATCAGCACACTATTCTAGACTGCACGAAATAAGAGGAATATAGTGAGGTTTCTACCCAATGGTATTTCTCTCCAGTCCACTTTCCTTATGTCCAGTAGATATTTCATAATACTTTTAAACTCCCCATTGCATGGCAGGTACTGCCTTAAATATGGGGAAAACAGATGAACAGAAGAATAGTTCTGCCTTCCTGATATTTAATCTTTATTGAGAAAATGCACACAATTAAATATGTATTAAAATTTGGGTATAAAAACAACTCCTGATTTTTCTGATGTTAAAATTAATATATCCCCTGCCAATCTTTCATATTATATCAGTCATGACTTTCCCCTAAATTCACAACTCTTTCATTACAATGTATAAATCTAATAAACTAACAAACCTGTTTCCTGATTTCCTGACCATTTCCTGTAATGCCATTACAGGAAAACAGTTTAAATACCACCTGTTACAATCAAGGCTTCCATCATCTACTTGTCAGAGTTCATCCTTCTGTGTTCTCTCTCAGGATATATTATGTAACTCTTTCTACCTTCTAAAAAATAATTTTATCTTAAAATTAGTTGGTTTTGTGTCTTGTTTCCCTCAGTATATTTGAGCCGTTTTGCTCAAATTCAATCTCTTATTCATCTTTGTACCTTTGTCAGTACTTTAGAGAGTTTCATAAATATTTGTATATATAGTCTTTCTCTCTCTCTCTCTCTCTTTCTTTTTAATCTATAGTTACCCTCTGTAGTCACTAGATGGCAAGTCTGCACTTTTGGAAGATGAGACCAGATGAATTTACTCCCCTTTGGGTCTTGAGGAATTTGTTGGAATAAATGACAATTAACAGTTCAATACATCAAAAAGTGAACTATATGTCATATAAGATCTAAATGAGGTTTAATGTCAAAACTGGAGATTGGTATAAACATGGCAGAAATAGAGTACAGTCCACAGATTTGTCTGGAGAATGGAAAGGAGGTACTGATATCTTTTGCACAATATTTATGTCTATTGTATATGTATCAGAAAGTAAAGAAAAGCATTGCTTGTGTTTAAGAAAATACTTTTTCACAGACTGTGATAAAGATATAGACAATAAGCTAAGTTGAGTTAAATATTTCCCGAATTATCAACTTCCCATGATTGGCATACAAAAGAAAAATGGCTAGTTTCTATCAATTTTTATTTCTTAATCTAGTGAATTGCTTGAATGTTCTTTTTTTTAACATTTATTTATTTATTTGACAGAGAGAGAGAGATCACAAGTAGGCAGAGAGGCAGGCAGAGATAGAGGAGGAAGCAGGCTCCCTGCCCAGCAGAGAGCCCGATGCAGGGCGCAATCCCAGGATCCTGGGATCATGACCTGAGCCAAAGGCAGAGGCTTTAAACCAGTGAGCCACCCAGGTGCCCCCTTATATCATAATTTTAATTAATATTTAATTTTGTCCATCTTCTTAATAAAGTTGAAGTATCATAAATATTCTTGTTTTGTTCATCTTGCTCCCTGAATCTAAGACAGAAACTGGCATGCAATGAAAGTTTAACAAATTTTACAAAATATCATTAAGTTTAAAACAGAAAACTTTCTAACAATTAATAATTATATGTATAATTATAGTTTAATTACTAGGAAAGATTCTTTTTAAGGTACCTATTGGAATTTTAATATTGTTGAATACTATGATTTCTTTTGATCATGACCCGAGCTGAAGGCAGAGGCTTTAACACACTGAGCCACCCAGGTGCCCCTATTTAATTAATTTTTAACACAATTATATATATATTTTTTCAGTGTTCCAAGATTTATTGTTTATGCACCACACCCAGTGCTACATGCAATATGTGCCCTCCTTAATATACACCACCAGGTTCAACCAACCCTGCACTCCCTTCCTTTCCAAAACCCTCAGTTTGTTTCTCAGTGTTCACAGTCTATTTAACTAAATTTTTAAAGATTTTTAAATTTATTTATTAGAGAGATAAAGAGATAGAGAGTGCACACAGTGGGAGAGGGAGTCCTCAGGACCCTGTCATCATGACCTGAGCCAAAGGCAGATGCTTAACCAACTGAACCAGCCAGATGTCCCAACATACCTTTTTTTTTAAAGATTAAACATAACATTTAAAGTATAGTGATCTAAACCCAAAAGAAGAATATGAAAGTTAACTTTTAAAGTGACATTTCATTAATTTTAAAATTCTAATGGCATAGACATCAAAATGAATAGTAAATTCATTTTATTGGTCATATATCACATTAATAACGAAAAGAAGACATTAGGGAAGTGCCAGTTTTACCTCAATAAATATTTGTATTGATAACCATTTGAACTTCTTTAATATCTTAATGAGTTCTGTTCCATAAAGTAATAGATCAAGAAAAAATTGCCTTAATTGCAATTAATTTCTTTTGATATACATAACAAGTCATTAATCAGTCAACTATTCAAGGAGAAGCAAAATTCATGCTAATTAATGAGGCCAATGTCTTAGAGTCATTTTCTAAATTATGAATAATGAAAAAACTTATCTGAAAAACCATACTTACTTATATATATATATGTATATATACATATATATGTTATACTTATATATGTATATGTCCATTTTGCTTAAAATAACAGTATTAATGGAATATATATACATAAAAAGGCCAGGGTCAGGATGGTAATGGGTCTAGTTGAAGAAAAGCCTAATTTGTGTAAAAAAATGGGGGTGAAATACTGATTTTATTATTTATAGTCTGCCATATATTTTCACTTAGGGCTCACGTGGAGTTAATTTTGTAGAAAAAAGTCCTAGAGTTTTAATTTCCAGGTAAAACGTGCACATACTCAGGGGCATTTAGGTGGCAAAGTTAATTAAAAATCCGAGTCTTGGTTTCTGCTCAGGGAGTGATCTCAGGGACATGAGATCAAGTCCTGCATTGGGATCCACACTCAGCCCAGAGTCTGCTGGAGGTTCTGTCACCCTCTGCCCCTCCGACCTGTGCTCTCTCTCCTTTTCTCTAAATAAATAAATTAATCTTTTTAAAAAATGTGTGCATGTTTAAATTTTTGATAGTATTATTGAATGCTCCAAAAAGTCTTTGCTAACTAACACTCTCACTAGTAGGACATAAGAAAGCCTGTATGTGTGAATCATTTTTAAAATGATCTATTAATACTCTTTTATGTTATTTTAATTTATGTTTTGCTAATCTGATTGTGAAAAATATTTAATTATTGTTCTAATTTGTATTTTCTGATTTATTTATGAGTTTAAAAAGTATTCAAAGATTAATTAGTCATCTATTTTTATATAAATTTCCTATGTTTCTTGCCTATTTAATTGGTATTTAAGCATTTTCTTACTATATTTCGGGGAGCTTTATTTTTTTAAAGATTTTATTTATTTATTTGACAGAGAGAGATATCACAAGTAGGCAGAGAGGCAGGCAGAGAGAGGGGGGATGCAGGTTCCCCGCTGAGCAGAGAGCCCAATGTGGAGCTCAATCCCAGGACCCTGAGATCAAGACCCAAGCGAAAGGCAGAGACTTAACCCACTGATCTACCCACATGCCCCAAGCTTTATTTTTAATGGCATTTTTTAAAAAATTAAATGAATATTCCCGTCACTATTCTTTCATAATAAAGAAGTGTTTCATTTTTGTGTGGTCAAATCTTTCTTTCATGATTTTGTATGTAACCTTTTTTTTTTTTTTAATTTAGACCATTTTCTTGCTAAGATCATTAGTATTTGTCTACATTTTCTTCTAAAAAGTCCTAGGGTTTTCTTCCTGGCTTTTATTCATTAATTCTTGAATAAATTATTTTCCAGTAGGA
Organism: Taxidea taxus jeffersonii; assembly: GCA_003697995.1. NCBI lineage: Eukaryota > Metazoa > Chordata > Mammalia > Carnivora > Mustelidae > Taxidea > Taxidea taxus. Next base: position 25,748 of record RCUC01153965.1, on the reverse strand, counting down.
TGTAAAGTAGTGGTTATTTTTCACCTTCCTTTTTTTAGTCCATATAAATAGTTTTCCTAATATTATTTAATAACTAAGTGATACTTTCCCCACATTTAAAATACCACTTTATTTGCAAACTTAATTTTCACTTACATACATATGTATTAGTGTCTTCACTCTGTTCATCTAATATACTTTCGATTCCTGAACATTATTTTCAAAGTTTTGACTTAATAGGACAGGAAGTCCACCCATTACCTGCTGCCAGTATTGAAATATTCCACTTATCAGATTATGGTTCAAACAACACTTACAATGGCATGTTAATTGTAAGGCATTGCATAAAGTGTAAACGTTGCTGTTAGCATTTCAGTCCACAAGTCACTATATAAATAACTATAGACATCATGTTCAGCAGTCAATTACAAATTCTGTCAGTGGTTATTGCACATTTAATTAACACATAGGGAGACAGCAAAGTGTGTAATTGTGTTGCCTCTTTATCTCCCAATAATAAAATCATATGGTATTTTGCAAAAATGGTCCATCAAAAGAGATAACTAACCAGCAAAGGTGAAATGCATCAAAGAAATTGAAAGTTATAATACTGGAAGTGTAACTGGCTGTGTTTAGATTTGAAAATGGTCACCAGAGAGCAAAGATAGAATGAGACTTAGGTCTGCATGACACTGATAAAAAGTATACTGAAAATCTCTGATTAATACTAAAATAGATAATTTATAATTACAGGATTTTCTTCATAAACATCTTCCATCCATCTGTAAACATTTAGTCAGAAAATATTTTGGAACATCTATTATATGTCAACCATCATTCAAAGTGTCAAAAATGAAGACATGATTAATACAAGGTTCCTGATTCATGGAATGTATTACTTAGCAAATTTTGAAATATCTAGAGAAAAACCAAGAATATATACCCATTTTCCTCTGTATGTCAAAGTAGAGTACAAATGGAATGTAGTGTTAAAAAATACAGCAAATGTACAGGAAAAAATATAAGTAACAAATTCTAAGTTGGAAGTCTATAAATGCAAAGGGAGACACCATTATTGAAAAAATTTTTATTACAATTTTTAAAATAAAAATTGATGTAGTTTTTGTATTAAACTAGTATTTAAAAAGAAAACAAATGAATAAACAAAACAAAAGGAGAATCAGACCTATAAATACAGAGTACTAACCCATGGTTGCCTGAAGGGTGGGGAGGGGGATGGCAGAAATGAATGATGGAGAGTGAAAAATATAGGCTTTAAGGAATGAGTAAATCATGGGGGGGGAAGAAGGTGCAGCATAGGGAAACATAGTCAATGGTTGCATGGTGACAGATGCATGCAATAGGTTGCATGATGACAGATGATAGCTATTTTTATGGTGAACATAGCATAATGTACAGAGTGGTTGAATCACTGGGCTGTACACCTGCAACTAATGTAACATTGTGTGCCAACTCTACTCAAATTTAAGTAAATAAATAAATAAATAAATAAATAAATGAAAGAAAGAAAAAATAACATTTAAAAGATAATATATTAAAAAAGTAAATGACTATAATAATAAATGCCTTCTCAAAGACCTCTTTACTTCAGTTACTACATATAATCTATGAATACGAATTAATGTTATATTAATCACAGTAAAAATAAAATTTTACATCAAAATTATAGGTAAAAATAAAAGTTGATGCAGTACAGGTTTATTATTATTATTTATCTGCAATTAAGTAAAAAAAGGACGTATATTTACTTACAAGAGGCTAGAATCAATTGATTGATAAAGCTCAGTTGTCTTTGTTTCCCAAAATTATATTCTGACTTTTTAAAAATTGTTACTATTTATCTTTTAGCAAGGAATGTAATCCCAGGTTTTATCTTGTAGATTGTAGATATTGCATTGAAACTGAAACTCATTTTGTTAATAAAATTATATTATATATTTTGGTCTCAGTTATTGTAACAATGATCAGTAAATATTCCAGATATAATTCAAAATAATGAATTTTTAATTTTTCCTTTGAAATCCATTTTTTTCTTTTTCATGAATAATAATTTTTGCACAGAAAGACACACTGTACTGCTTGAAAATATTCAAAATATATTACAATTAAAAATAATATACTACTCATTTTGTTCACTCAGAATTCAGGAAGACTTTTTTTTAAAGATTTTATTTATTTATTTGACAGACAGAGATCACAAGTAGGCAGAGAGTCAGGCAGAGAGAGAGGGGTAAGCAGGCTCCCTGCTGAGGAGAGAGCCCCATATGAGGCTCAATCCCAGGACCCTGAGATCATGACCTGGGTTGAAGACAGAGGCTTTAACCCACTGAGCCACCCAGGTGCCCCAAGAAGGACTTTTGTTATTGAGACAAACTGAAGAGAAAAGAAAAATATTGATAATAATTAAGTGACTTAATTTTCACAAATATATCTGTAAGAGTGTAAGTTGGTCTAATAAAATATTACTCTTTCTTTCTCTCTCAATCCACACACATATAGACATTTACAAATATGCACATGTAGATACATAACCTATCTTCCTAGGCACCAAAAAGGGAAACCTTAAACATACAATTCTTTAAAAAGAGTTTGAATTATTTTGGTAAAACGTCATATCAGACATCTGGAATTGCTTTAATTGATAAAACTGACTGATTTGATAAAATTTGGAAAACAATGCCTTTTGCTCCTCAAATATTTTTGCCTTTAATCTATGTTTATAAAGAAAAAAGGTTCTAACATTTGTTACACAAGATTCATTTTTCCCCACTATTTATCTCTCAGGAAAAGTTATCCTGATTCATATTTCAAACAGGAAGTTCAAGTGTCTTAATTAAAGATCTTTCAAAATAAAGTTTTTGATAGCCATCTTTCAATGTATATATGAGATAGATTGAATTTAATGTATCCTCTACATACCCAGGTTTGATTTAGAGATATGGAGACCAAGAACAATTCCTACCCACAAAGAAATTGGTCTCTAACATTTTAAATGTAAGAAAAAGCACCTTCCTTAACTTTAACCAGGATTAAATATGTCTGTTATTTTATTTTTGCAAAAACAAAAACATTCTTGTTAGATTTTTCTTTTTACATTTTAAATTAATTAACTATGATAATTTATTACTACCTCCTGATATTTCCCTTATGTAATGTGATTAGTTCTTCAAAATAAAGATGTGATTAAAAAAATTTTAAGAATGCAATTCATTATTATTTTCCTCAAACAGAGGTCTTCAAGGCAAAGGCAAAATGAATCACAATTAATATATATTAATTGATCAACATATTGATAACTCTTAAATTACTATTCTTTATTGGGGGAAAATACAGTTGTCAGCATTTTTGGTATTTTTTTAAATTTCTATGAGAATCTTTAAGGAAGATTAATATATCCTTTATAAAAGTTTGAGCAGACCTACTGTGAGATTGACTGCTGGATAATTTAAAAATATAATTTCAGATAAACTGTGAACAAAGCTTAATTGGTTACAAACAGATACATAAAAATGTAAATTGTTTATTATTTAAAATAATACTTGTTGTTAGTCCTTGTTGCACTTCCTACAGACTAACCTCTAAAATATATTCAATGTAATTATAAGCCAACTATTTTATATTAAGGTTATACTGGAAACATAGTTGCTCTGATTTTGAAATTACACATGGATCATTATCATAATTTATTCTATCATGTCCTGATAACAATTTACCTTTCAGTACACAAAATGCAACCTCCTTTTTTAAAAAATTATTTCTGGCGATCAAAAATTACTCAGTTAAAAAAAAAAAAGACAAGTTTCAACTCTGCGGCTAGTTCCAGAAATGTGTGCTCATTTAGGGATAGATTTAACTACAGATAATGACCTGTTCAGATTTTGAAAATGATAAGCATGCACTTGTAATGATTCCCAAATTTAAGAGGATCAAGAGGTCACAATTAACAATTCCCTTTGTTAGTGGTTGTTAAGATGCTGACATCAGTTATGTTGATTCTCTTTTTTAAAGCTAAAATAGTCTCCCAGTAGTATATGCTGACAGTTGTAATATGTGTTTTCATAATGATGATAGGCTTTATATATCTAGTAAATTAAAATATTTAATTCAATTAATAATCCCATCCTTCACAAAAGAAATGCAATCAGCAGTAAAGTGGTGTTTGCTGAGCAAACCCATCTTTCCCTTTTTTCAGAGTCACTTTTACCTTCCTGCTTTCACTCATCCTCCCCACTTGAGTGTCCTTGTAGGCAACTGCAGAGATGCAGAACTTGTAACTAAGGGGGTGCCACAGTGTGAGCTTTAGATTGCAGAAGATTGAATTCAAGGCATCCACTGGCCTCACAAGTATTGTAGCAAAAATATTTATCCCAGTTTCTTAAAAAGTTACACATTTACCACAAACACAAAATCCTGAGAACAGCTCAGATATTATTGAAAAGTTAATTGGTCAGACTTTCTCTGCCATTATCCATTTTTAACTAAATTGTGAACAGAGACTATAACTGTAAGCTATTATTTCTAAAATGTTCCTCTGTATTTATTAATACTCTTTTCATTAAAATTGAGGACAGAAAGAGTTGACAGGAACAAAGCTGAGAATATTAAAAACAGTAGTATACATTGTTTCTTCTAGATGTGGTATAAAATATGACATTGTTTTTGAAAGCTTGTTTCTTTTAGAAAAACAACTAAATCTAGCAGAAATCAAGTTATAAAAATGGAATAAATAGGTTTTGCATATGAACTCCTTTTCTGATTCTCATTTTCTGAGAACTTTCTTTTTCTTTAATAACATCAACAAAAGGACTTCATTTATATTGATTATTATAATTAATATGTCAGAATTGTAAATATGTCAGAAGAGTATTTCAGCTTACTCCGCTTTTAAAAATGACCTCCCTTTCAGTAGTCAACAAGCCACTAGTTATATGTCATCTTAATCACCACGTTTACATCAGAGAAAAATACTTTATCTTAGTTGTTTATGATTTTAGTTTTGTCCTGCCCTATGCCAAACTATAGAAAAGATACATTAATAATGAAATAGTCTAAGTCTTACAATCAGAAAGCGAGCACAATGTCACTTTGTACGTAAAACACGTGCATTTATGCAGCATTTCGCATTTATTTTATCCTATGGTGGTACTTACATTATTTAAAAAGAAAAGCACAAAGATACATATGAACATTTTGTTGAGAATAACTAGTAGCAAGAAACATTGAAGTACTTTTTTCTTCATGCTTTCCCCTGAAAATGTTCATTGTCAGTAAATGGGTGTTGGTTTAATAGTGTTTGTATCTAACATGTGACATTCTTAATTTTTATAAATAATTATGATGATTATAAGCTATATTTTCTCCTTCTTAGCTAATTAGTCTAGTATTTGACTAGGTATATATATATATATATATATATATACTTTTTAATTTTATGGTAGACTGGATTTACAGATACGACTTTTAAGGATATGCATAATTCTTGCATTCAGTATAATTTAAATGAATTTACAAATAAATGCCAAATATTTATAAAACACAATTTATCTTCATTTATCTTCATAGTATTTTGCAAGTGAGTAATTAAATTATATCACTACATTTTCCCACTTTATATAACTTCAATATAACTCACTTATATCTTTCCTGAATCCTTTAGGATACTTCTGCAATTTCCCTTTCAAGTGGAAAATACTGGCTAAATATACTATAAATATTTCACAACTTATATAAATCTTCTTGATATTAATTACTAGGGCTAATTAGCTTAAGCGATTAATTCAGGGTGTTGATGTGTTAAGATTTTTATATGCATGTGTATCCATTAAGTTTATATATAAAGTGAACTCTTTCTGTGGACCTAAACACAGACACCATGAGCAGAGATGATAATAAAAAATGAGATGGCTGCTTAAATCTATGATCACTACTAATAAAATGAATCAAAGTACTTGCACTTGTTTCTGAGGGTTTTCACATATATTATCTCATTTGATCTTTACAACACTTTTTAAGCCAGGCAATGCATTCTTGTCCTTTATCTAGGTTAAATAGACTCAAAGAGATTATATAAGCAAGTTACTAAAGGTCACACTGCTTATTAGATAAGCACAAGCACTTGTTCTATGATCTATAAAGTCCCAGTCTCATAGCTATCATCATCATCAACATTTGTGGGAGGTATCATGATTGCTGTTTGAGCTGGTGTGTCTTCTATTAAAAAACATGCTCAAGAGCAAAAAGGGCTCTAATTTGGGATACAGCAGACTAAAACAAAAGTTCAAAAACATGTAAATAGATACACTTCAGAATAACAAGAAAATTGCTTAGTGGATATTTACATTTACTTTTGACTTTATTTTTTTTTATTTTTATTTAAACATATAATGTAACCCCACCACCCTCTCCCAACACTCCTTCCCCCCACCCCCCTTAGTTTGTTTTATGACATTAAGAGTCTCTTTTGGTTTGTCTCCCTCCCGATCCCATCTTGTTTCATTTAGTCTTTCAACTTTATTTCTTAAAGATATTGTTTATTCATTTTTTCAGAGAGACAGTGCATGAGAGTGAGCAGCAGAAACAGGGGGAGTTGGCAGAGGGAAAAAAGCAAGCCTCTGCCCAAGAAGAAGCCCAATGTGGGACCATTGCAGCACCCTGGGATCATGGCCTGAGCCAAAGGCAGACTGACAAAGCCGCCCAGGCACCCTAATACTTTTAACTTTAATAAAGATAAGTTTAAGATTATGAGAATGAGACTTATTTTTGCACATACGAAATGGACAAATGCATAGAACTTTTAATCTATTTATTTCATGAAATTAATAATAAGAAATGAATGCTTGTCAGTTAAATTAGGTATTCTAGCCTTAGACTTTACTGTATTAGAACATTTTTTGTTAAGCAATATAATCCATGGATACAGATAAAGCTATCCATTATTATAAGTGACATGTAACAAAGTTGATATTATAACTTGTAAAATTTCTGACATTTTTTATTGAGATATACTGTTACCAAAATGTCTTTCTAGGAAGTAATAATAGCTGAGACTCCCAATTTAAGATATTTCCTTTTTATTTATTTTCCACCTGATTTCATGAGTAGCAGAAGAAGGTAAAATTATCCCGAATACCATTCTAATAATATAATCTTAATTTCTAAGCCATGGTTTAATTTCTAAGCCATGATAAAATTGTTGTTTATAATGATAATTTAAATTGTTCTTAGCCAAGTTTCTGTCATTCTGTAGAAAGTGGAATAAAAAGTGAACTTATATCTAGAAATAAATTGTAGCCATTATAAGCATTTTGTGCTGTCATGTTGAAATATTGCCTCATTTCCAAATTTCCCTTTTCAGTTTTGGTCTTTTAGATGGTCTAATATTTGAAAACACAATAAATTGCAGGAGGTTTCTCCTGCTTGCTGTGTATTATTATGGAGATCAGTATGTCACTGCAAGTGACAGTTACATTAGAAGCATCGTGGTAAGAAAGAGAATTATTTTGTGAAAGCTAGATAGATATATACATGTATCAATTAAATGTGATTCTTGCCTATACCCCTACCCCCTCGATGTTTTTATTGCCTGTTACCAACAAAATTTAAAAAAAAAGAAATCAATTATCATTATTTAAAATAAAAATCTGCTCTTGAAAACATAAGGAAAATATCACTATATTCCAACTCTAAGTTTAGCCAAACATAATAAACATATAAAATATCTCATTTATCATTAAATTGTCTATTTGATCTATGACTCTGTGAAATTCATGCTACCTTTCCAATCTCTAAATTAGTCTGAATACTCAGCAAAGTGAATCAACTAAGATGATACAGTCATCATCATGTCTCCCTTTGAGTTAAATAATAAGCTTATGTTTCAAAAGTAAAATATTAAATTACTTCTCATATTTATAGTCATTAACCTTCTCAGAATGCTTACATGTAGCAAAATATAATAGCTTTCAGTATCTTTGGGGATAACAAGTGTTCTATAAATTGTATTGTTTTATATAAACTATAATTCCATTTTTGATGAAAAGAATTGGATTAAATTTTCCATTAGAAATTTTGAATTACCAAAGAATTTCCAGATAATTTTCTATACCTTCCAAGATTCCATTCTTACAAGATTGATGCTTCCATAGATTTTTTTGCTACCACACAGACTGTTAATTCATTATCTTTTCCTTTCTCTTTCTCTCTCCTCGTTAGTTGGTCTTTTAATTTGGCATTTAAAAAAGATCTATTCAGGAATTCACTCTTCTCTAATTGCAATCTCTTGAGATGCACTTACCTGATCCCATGGTATTAAATATTGTCTAAATGCTGATGATCCTCGAATCCCTATCCCAAAACTTGACTTCATTTGAATTCTAGATACATGTGTCTAACTGCTTAGGCATCACTTCTATATCTGATAACATTCACAAAGTTGCTTCAAATAAAAAACCTAGAGATAATCCTTCATTTCCTTCTTTCCTTCATTCACCACATCCAATCACCAAATCCTTTTGGTTACCAAATATTAACAAAACATGTATCTCCACTACTTGGTTATCTCCACTACTGCCAATCAAGTGAGATTTCATTTTTGGGTCATGATATCACTTTCTATCTAATCTTCTTGCTTCCATGTTTTCTCAAATAAGATTATTTTCCATATAACCCAACAGAGTCACACCTTATCCTTCTTTGCCTAGAATCGTGTGTGTGTGTGTGTGTGTGTGTGTGTGTGTTTAAGCTTGGATTAAAATACATTCCTCTAACCTCTTCTCATTGTCCCTAGTTATTTATTTTAAGATTCACAGATGAAATATAATTTTTCTTCCACATTTCTTTGGATTTAAAAACAAATGCTGACATTATATCCCCACAGCTGAATTTTCCTTCAGTTTAAACAATCTTACCTCATTCAGTTTTCCTCATGTGACTTAGATTTGAGATGTTGCACTGCTCAGACATCTCTCCTCTGGACAAATAGTTTCCCTTACAAAATGTGGTACCCAGAACAAATTTTCCTTTAGAATAGTTAACAACTGAAAACATTTAGTGAAACAGTCCCACTGTTTATTTTTCTTAAGTGATTATAAATTTCTAATTTTGCCTAGATTATAAGTGACAAGACAAGAATTTATCCTAGATTCAGATATTGAATAATATTGGGGAAAAGAAGGAATAAGTAAATATCAGGGTTTTTTTTTTTAATTCCTAAAATTAAAATGCCAAGGCAACACTTGTGATTTATTTAGTTACAATCTACGAGGATATTGACTTTTACTTAAAAAATTTAAACCTCTGGAAATCAGTGATAGGCTGGGTAAAAAGTGCTTTGTTATGACTACGTAATATTATAAAACATGCTGGTTTAAAGGGAAGGAACATAAGAAAATTCCACATGGTCACTGGAATCAAGTATCTCTATTTAAAGTACTATCTTACTAGTTTCAAAACAAAACAAAGCCTTTGAAGGATATGAATTTGAAGAGTGTTTATTCCATGATATCCAGCAGGTGTTTAAATGGCTTTTATACTGTAGGATGACAGTACAGAAAATGTGATATATGAGGGGGGAAATTTTGTTGTGAATAGAAATGGCTGAAATGGCATTTGGGATAAATTTTCCTATTTCTCTAAGTCTCCAAAATGCATGTTTAAGGTCACAAAAAGGTTAATTATCATTACCTCATAATACTTTAATAGAGTTAACTACATAATAAGCCATAGTTTGCTTACACAAGTACTCCAGATGAATAAAAGGACGAAAGGAAGGAAAAATAAAGGAAGGACAGAAGGAAGAGAAGGGGGAAGAAAAAATGGAGGGAGGATGGAAGGAAGGAAGGAAACAAGGAGAAAATGCTTTTCTTTATGATCCTATTGTCATATAAAATAAAACCTCTCTTGGAGCACCTGGGTGGCTCAGGTAAAGCATCTGATTTAGGCTCAGGTCATGATCCTGGGGTCCTAGGACAAGCCCTGCTCAATGTGGAGTCTGCTTGTCTCTCTCCCTCTGCTCTTCCTCCTCATCTCTCTCTCAAATAAATAAAATTTTAAAAAAAGAAAAGAGAAGAAAGGAAACACAACCTCTCTTATGTGGTCATGATTTCTATCTCAATTAAATTGTTGTTTTGCCATTTTCTTTTAATGTGTCATGCACTTACGTGTTATTTTTAACAACTAGAGTTTTAAGCTGCAGGAGATAGGCAAACTGGTATCTTGAAATTCTATATAGAATGTTTTAAGTCCTAAATAGCTCCTTCCTTGTATCTGTTTTTGTCTGCTTTTAAAAATTTGTGTCTTTGAAGTTATCTAATAAGATGGACATTGGGGAGGGTATGTGTTGTGGTGAGCGTTGTGTATTGTGTAAGACTGATGAATCACAAAACTGTACTCCTGAAACAAATAATATGTTATATGTTCACATGAAAAAATAAATAATTAAAAACTAGTTAATTAATTTTTAAAACGAAGAAAACAAATTTGATCACACAAATATAATATTTTTGGCATAAAATTGTGCAGTTCTAAGTTTTTCATATTAGATGGTCTATTTTTATTGATTTAATGTAGATCATTATAATTTCAAAATCATGGCATTTTATTTAATTAGGCCTTTCCGTTCAAATTTAAAGCAGTTTTTTTTTTAAATATTAAAATAGAAAAGTTAAAACAATGAAAATAAAGAGACTGAACATGGAGATCATGAGAGCTAATAAGAATTAGGAAAACTTATTTTTTTAAAGATTTTATTTATTTATTTGACAGAGAGAGACACAGTGAGAGAGGAAATACAGACAGGGGAAGAGGGAGAGGGGGGCCCAACTCAGGGCTGGATCCTAGGGCATCAGGATCGTGACCTGAGCTGAAAGCAGCTGCTTAACGACTGAGCATCCAGGTGTCCCTAGAACACTTATTTTTGAAATGAGATTTTTGGCTTTCAAAACAAACAAAATATAATAAATATCACCAATTTCATTCTTACATCTAATGAAAAAAATATATGGTTAAAGTACCTATTTTCAAACTATTAATGATGGAATTTTTTTCATCAGTTTCTAACTGTACTTGACTTCGTTCATAAAATTTAAAAAATTTACTCATTCCCATTTTACAAAATTGTCTAGGTTTGCACATCAAAACTGCCAAATGTAAATTATTGTTTTACTTAGAATATCAATTTTTTCAAGTTGCTCATCTCTTAAAAAGGGAACATTCAGTAAAATAAATTGCAAGTTATAAAACATTAAACTACAGACTTTAATAGAGAAAAAAATAGTATGTAATTGAAAAAGTCTCAAAATAATTCCATTAGTAGTTTTTATTCAGAACATTCTGCATTCCCCAAACAACTTTTTGATACTAAATGAACTGAATACAATGCTTCTTATTTTTCCTCATTTCATAGCTATCACTTTATTTACATCAGGTGGTTGCTACTTTATCTGCAAAAACCACATCTCTTCTTTATCAAAGTAGCTGCAATTTTATTTGCTACCTTCTTTACTACCACATCTATCCTTGCTCAGAACAGAGAAATAGAGGGGCACCTGGGTGGCTCAGTGGGTTAAAGCCTCTGCTTTCGGCTCAGGTCATGATCTCAGGTCCTGGGATCGAGCCCCACACTGAGCTCCACATCGGGCTCTCTGCTCGCAGGGAGTCTGCTTCCTCCTCTCTCTGCCTGCCTCTCTGCCTACTTGTGACCTCTGTCTGTCAAATAAATAAATAAAATCTTAAAAAAAAAAAAAAGAACAGAGAAATAGAATCATCTAAAAGTTACGTATTTGACTGAAGGCTAGCTTTGTATATATTTTGTGAGGACCATTTTTTTTTTTTAATTTCAGTGTCTTCAAGCTAATCATATTTATATCTATTCAGCAAAGGATGTTTATTTTATATATTAGTGGTGAGTTTCCAATGTTATTTGAGGGCTTTGGAAATTAATTATCTTAATCAAAATTAAGAGATAGTAAAAGAGAAATAGTTCCTTTTAATAAATTTTAAAATCTCATCACACAGAATTTTTACATTAAGTGGATAATCAATTATAGTTAAAAGTTCAATAATTAAAACATTTATTGCTTTAAATATTGAAAACATCCAACAATGTATCTCAACATGGCTTTAAAGAATAAGATTACATTGGTTTAATAACTATAAGTGACTGAAGGAAATTTCAAAAAAGCACATGGCTTTATATATGTAATTTTTGAAAAATTACTTATTCCCATTTAGCATAACTGCCAAGTGCTTATACACCAAAGTTGCCAAATAGGATGTTTTAGAGTTTTAAAGTCTAACATTTCATTCATCTTCCTGATGGGGTCAGAAAGATTTATACCTGGAATAGAGTATACAATGAGAAAAAAAAAAAAAAAAAGCTAAAGCTGTTAAAGGAGAAAAAATGGTAATAATAAATAGGAACATCTAAACATCTAACAACTTATCATGTTGAAATGTGGTAAGTGTACATGTATTGATTAAAACATTGCTAGGAGATATAGTGAGATAATAAAAAGAAAAAATGCACTTATATGATATACAACATAAAATTAAACTACCTTACATAAATAAGTTACATTTCAAAAGAAGACTGTTTAAAACTTTTGTTAGCAGTGTGAAATAATCTTAACTCTAATGGATTGTATAAAAATGTTTTATTTTATTTTGTTTTGCTTAATTAAGACAAGGCCCAAATGCTAGTTTTATATTACAGATAGAAAACTTATACAAGTAAACCAAACTCATTTCTTTCAAGGCCAAGGTAATGCTCATAACCTGAGAGTTTCAGTGTTACAGAATCCCCATGTCTGGCAAGTTTATGTACAATTATGGATTTTTCTACCAAAAAAAAAAAAAAAAAGGAGGGGGAGAGAGAGGGAGAGCGAGAGAACATAGATAAAATTGGTGTTCTAGACCTGGCAGGCCCTGGAGTGCTTTGAGCTTCCAAATGTCAGGTGAAGGTGTCTGAAAATAAAACTATTTCTGGAAATGATGGAGGAAAACTAAAGAGTGATAAAATGTATTTTCTTATAACCAAAACTACTTATGGCTTTACATAATTTAAATAATTAAATTAGGTGAAAAAAATCAACTTAACGAAATATAATCTTTTACAAGATTTCTGTTGACTTTTTGTAGGTTTGCTCTTTTAGTCTGTCTTCTTCTTAAAAAAATATTCCATATTTTCTTACTTTAGTGATAATGTAAACTATGTTGTACAATGAAGAAATGTTAACGTGAGATAGTATTAGAGAGAAAAATTATCATTATGTGGTGTGATGCAAACCTGATAGTCTAGACCAATTCTAGGACTCTGTATTTCCAGAGATACAGATTGCTTCTGCTTCAGAAGACACTTTGTTTAAAACTACCCTGCTTTTCATTGCCTAAACTTAAATGTTAGAATTCCCAACTGAGATGTTTAGTGGTTACTCTATCTGCAAGTATTTGGTATAACTGAACTTTAATTACATAATATATGCATAGCTTTGCTAAGGGTCATTGCTACATATCTTAATAAATAAAGGAAAATTTCAAGTCAATTTATGGCAACAGAAAGCTTTTGTATCATGACTATATAATTGTGTATATTCTTAACAAACATCAGGAGTCACTTATGTTCTTCTCAACTGGATATTTAATTCAATATATGACGAAAACATTTAAATATTTTTAATATCTTAATAACATATTACCTTGAAAATTAAAAAAAAATAAGTTATGGCTTCCATATGGGAGTCTAATTTACTCATAATAAAAGACTGAATGAATTTTACATTTTACAATGGTCCCTCCCAAAAGCTGTTGATAGTGGGGCAAAATACAGATCTACAGTTCATAACAACCCAATGTCTTTTTATGCCTCCTTTCTTCTCTCCATCTGTACAGCATATGGCAATCACACCTATATTATATTTGTCATTTCCCGCTCCTACCTATCAGTCACTTGCTAGCCAACAATCTTCAGTTTCAGGAAAAAAAGAAGACAATTTGGAAACAGAAATGAAGAGACATAGTACGGACATAAACATATTTTGCTTCTAGTAAAATAATGGATATGTGTGAGTGTGAAGTAGGGCTTATGCAAGAGCAGTGAGTCAGTACGATGGCATAGTGGAGGAGATAAAGTCATGGATGAGGAGACACAAGGACATATTTAAGGTGAATTTGTGCTTTTGAGTTTGAGTGATTGATTAATAGAATTAGTTCTAATAATACAAGTGTTAGTTTAAGAAACAACAACAAAAATTAGTTTGGGAATATAGAGTTCAGGAACAGCTGAGAGAGTATCCAGATACAGATGTGTCTGAGGCAAAGAAATACACTGGCTATGATTCTCTTGATTGATCTATGCTAGAAACACAATATGGAATGCTTGTCTTTACCTCCAAAGAGAGGAAAGGATAAGGAGTGTTTTGAAAGTGGGACCTGTGGAAATACATGAGATTTTCAAGTGAAAGAGCCTAGTAGATACACAAGTGGCACTTTAGAGAAAAGAAGAGTAAGAAGAATGATTAGATTAGTAGCACAAGCAGAATTACACAGGGTCTTAGAATATGGGGAAGGGGAAATGTCGAGAAGGTTAGAAAGGGGTTAGAGAAATAAATAAATAATAAATAATTTCAGACATTGTTCATTGTATTTATTTAAATTTATATAAATATATACTTGGTAGAGTGATAGCTATTTTTGTAGAACAAATGCAATATTAGCAATAATACAATTACCTTTATTAAGCAGTTTTATAAGAAACTTTATGATTACAAAATAAATAATTAGTCCAGATAGCCTTTAAAGAGCTTTCTATTTCACTTATAATCCAAACCCCTTATCATTACCCTAACGATTTTCTCCTTCCTACCTTCCTACACTTCTTCACAGCCATATTTTAGTCACCCTGGATTTTCTTTCTGTTTCTGGAACATATCATTCTTATGTTCATCTGAATGAACATCTCTGAACTTGCTGTTTCCTCTACCTGGAATCTTCTTTCTTACCCCTTAACATGGTTGAATTTTAAAAAAATTATCCACTACCCATTGTCATACTTCATAAATTACATTCTATCATGACCCTCTATTTACTGCCTCCTTATTTCCTGAGTAGCATGCATTATAATTACCAATTATTTATTTATATGTTTGATTGACTATTAATATATGTATTTTCTTGCTTACTCATGTTCTGTCTTCTTCCAGTAAAATAGAAAGATGATGTACCTTGTCTCTCTTAATTTTTACTGGTCAATCAATACTTGGTGAGTGAATGAGTGAATGAATGAATGAATGAATGAATATATAAAATGGTTTATACTTGGGAATTAGCATAACCCTGAGGGACTTACATTATAATGTTCTACTTGTAAGTAGAATATATGTTCAAAATAGACGTTTTGGAAGACTTAGGAAAGATGTGATAAAAATTATACTGCCATTATTATACTACCATCAGGAAATTAGTACTTTTATAGTTTGCTGTATTTACTTTCATTCTTTCTATTTACACATATTATCACAGTTACAATTATAATTATTTGAATACTATATTTCTTACCTAGTATGTCTTAATCATGTTTCATAGCATTAAAAAGTTCATCCTAAATATCATTATGTGCATTATTCCACAGCGCAGAAATTTCATACATCTATATCTATTCTACGCTATTTGATATTCGATACGCTTTTGCATATTAAAAAAAAAAAAAAAACCTCTAGTGGCGCTTGAGTGGCTCAATAGGTTAAAGTCTCTGTCTTCAGCTCAGGTCATGATCCCAGGGTCCTGGGATAAAGTCCTGCATCAGGCTCTCTGCTCAGCAGGGAGCCTGCTTTCTCTTCTCTCTCTGCCTGCCTCTCTGCCTACTTGTGATCTCTGTCTGTCAAATAAATAAATAAAATCTTAAAAACAAACAAACAAACAAACAAACAAAACCTCTAGTGGCATCTTTCCAATAATAATTTGCCTTTAACTTGGAAGGAAAAAATGAAACAAGATGGGATCGGGAGGGAGACAAACCATAAGAAACTCTTAATCTTACAAAATAAACTGAGGATTGCTGGGGGGAAAAGGGGTGGAGAGAGTGGTTGGATTACAGACACTGGGGAAGGTATGTGATATAGTGAGTGCTGTGAAGTGTGTAAGCCTGATAATCATAAAACTGCACCCCTGGCACATATGATTAACATCATATGTTAATTAACTTTATATGTTAATAAAAATAATTAATAAAAATTAATAATAATAATAATTTGCCTATAACTCAAAACAGTATTTTTATAACAAACCTATAGAAGTAGAATTACTGATTTAAAATGCATAATGAGGGGAACCTGGGTGGCTCAGTGGGTTAAAGTCTCTGCCTTTGGCTCAAGTCATGATATCAGGGTCCTGGATTTAGCCCCCCACCAGGCACTCTGCTCAGCGAGGAACCTGCTTCCCCCCCTCTCTCTGCCTGCCTGTCTGCCTGCTTGTGATGTCTCTCTCTGTCAAATAAATAAATAAAATATTTTTAAAAATTAAAGAAATAAATGAAATATAAACTCTAGATCCACAGTGTGAAATTACAAACTAAAAATTTAAACAATCAGTGATGTATGAAAATATCCATTTTGCTACAATCACCAACATCTGAAATGTTCTTATTTATAATGCTTCCTAAATGTAAATGATATAAAAAACATGATATAGCAGTTCTGTAAAATTTATATTTCTTTTAATATTAGCAAGGTAGGGGCACCTGCCTGGCTCAGTTAGTGGAGCATGTAAGCTTTGATCTGAAGGTCATGAATTTGAGTCCCATATTGGACATGGAGTGAACTTTAAAAAAAATAATATTGTGGAATGGAGTGGCTCAGTCAGTTAAGCATTTAGTTCATGATCCCAGGACACATCAAGCCCTACATTGGGTTTCCTGCTCAGCAGGGAGCCTGCTTCTCCCTCTCCCCATTGCTCATACTCTCTCTAGCACCAGTGTACTCTCTCTATCTCTCAAATAAATAAATAAATAAATCTGTAAAAAGTAATATTAGCAGGGTGAAGTGACTGTCAAGTGATTATCAACCATTTTTATTTCATAATATTTATTTACTAAATAATTCATTACTGACTCAGTCTTATAAAAAGGAAAGAAAACTGAGCAGCTAGGAGCTTTACACACAGTAGAGAGCCTGGAAGGTAACTGGTTTTGAAAAGAAAGTCTGGATAAATAGAAATGAAATTATTAAGTTGTACTGCAAATCACATATTTGTCACAATGTGATAAAGACAGTTATGGGAAATCCCAAAGGATAAAACACCTCACACAGACCTAAAAATGTAAAAAAACTAAAACCAATACTTTGTGAAGGAAATAGCATATAATAAGCATCCTGAAGGGTAATTAGCAGAGTAAGAAGTGGATTTAGGTAGAGAGTGTTGTAAGTAAAAAGAAAAAAAATGCTGAAGCTGAAGCTGATGTGTGGACAGTTTATCATGGATGTAGTGCAGGAGAAGAACAGCCAAAGAGGAGTAGTAAGTAATGGATGAAGAGAGATCTCAAAGGATACTGTGTGCTGTGTACCAGTTTTTGCACTTGATCCTAGTGGCAATTTGGGAACTTGAAGGGGCTTATTTAGAGCAGTGAACTCACTCTAGCTTCCAAAAGGACAAGACTAGAAAAATAGTAAATGTCTTAAGCAAGCTAAGTAAGAGGTAATATTAGACTGATAGTTATAGTTGAAATATGGAGTAAGAAGTAAGAAATAACATTTAGATTTTTGCCTTAATCTTCTTTGCAGATGAATACCTATGTCATGGTATACAGGATACAGAGGATGGAGAAGAAAAATGTATACATTTTATTTTGGGGGATGTGGGTGAGGAAGAAGTATGAGTTAGGGGACAAAAATAGGAGAGGGTAGGCTATGATGGACCTATATTGGACATATGTGCTTGAATTACATGGGAGCTCTCCATCTCAAAATACACAGCAGACTATAAGCCACTGAGTTCTGAAACTGAAGGGATAAATTGGAATTGGAATTTTAAAAAAGAAAAAGAAAAAAAAATGAGTCATCAATATATAAATAATAATGGCAGCTGTAAAGAAAATGGCATGGCCTATGTAGAGTGGCATGGAGACTCTGAAAAAGGAGTCTTAGATTCAAATGCTCCCTGGGCTTTGGCAATTTATAAAACAGATGTACACAAAAGAGGGAAGATCATACATCTTTGAAAATGTAAAGCATTTAGGTGATATACAGAGGAAGATGATCTGGCAACAGGGACTTGGAAAAATCTGCAGAAGAAAATCAAGTAGAAGGAAAATCATAATGTCTTTTCAAAAAAGCCATAGAAAGAGAGCCGTTCATAAAAGAGTGAATGGTAAGGAATATGTCAAATACTTCAGATAAGTCAAGAAAGAAAAAGACTGATGTGTATCCATTGACATTTAATTATCATAACAAGGGCAAGTTCACTAGAGTACAGAAGGCAGAAACCAAAGTGCATTATATAAATGATTTAATGGTAAATGAAAACAATGATAGGGACCACCGTAGAGCCCATTGATATATATATCATTTTAAGTGAAATGCTAATTTTGAAGGTTAGAGTGACAATAACTGGCAGGAACTTTAATATATTTTGCTGGGAAAAGATCTTCTAGGCTTACAGGGCACTACAGTTTCCCTTTAAATTTAGTAGCAACTTGCTACCCCAAACAGAGCTAGGGCTTTTTAACCAAAACTTCACTCTTTTAAATTCCTTTCAATTCAGAAACTTTTAATAAAAATTATACACATTTGAAGTGTACAATATAATGACTTTATATGCATATACATTGTGAAATTATTGCTAGAGTAAAGCTAATTAACATATTATCTCCTCACATTATTATTTTGTGTGAAGAGTGCACTTGGTGTCTACTCTCTCAGTATAGTTCAAGCGTTAAATATAATATCATTAAGTATAGTCCACATGTCTGCTCATTAGATCTCTAGACTTATTCATCCTACATAACTCAAATTTATACCTTTTAACCACCACTTCCTCATATACACCTCCACCCAGCTTCTGGTAACCACTATTCTATTCTCTGCTTCTTTGAATTAGATGTGTTCTTTCTTCCTTCCTTCCTTCCTTCCTTCCTTTCTTTCTTTCTTTCTTTCTTTCTTTCTTTCTTTCTTTCTTTCTTTCTTTCTTCCTTAGATCCACATATAAGCAAGACCACACAGAATTTATTTTTCTCTGTCTGGCTTATATCACTTAGCATAAGGTCCTTCAGGTTCATGCATGTTGTCTCAAATAAGAGATTTGCTTCTTTCTCATGTCTGAATGCTATTTTATTGTGTATATACAATATAGTACATCTTTATCCATTCAACAGACACAAGTTATTTCCACATCTTGGCTATCGTGAATAATGCTGCAATGAGCATGAGCATGTAGATGTCTCTTCAAGATACTGATTTTGTTTCCTTAGGATATATATCCAGAAGTAGGATTCCTGGATCATAAAGTAGTTCTATTTTTAACTAGTGAAGAAACTTTATACTGTTTTCCATAATGGCTATAAGAATTTACATTTCCAGAAACCGATTTATAATGATTCCTTTTTCTGACATGTCTTTTCATGCCAACATTTGCTTTGTTTATTTGTTTTTGTTTTTGTTTTATAATAATCATTCTAACAGATATGAGCAGGAATACCTCATTATGGTTTTGATCTGCATTTCCCTGATGATTCATGATGTTGAGAACCTTTTCATATATCTATTGGCCACTAAACAGAACACTAAAAGGAAACACTAAAAGGAAAATATAATTTTCTTTTTATTAACCCTTTGCTGGTAATAGTGGTTATGTATCCAGCTATGATTTCTTGGGATATAGGAACAGAACACCAAAGGGTATACCTTGCACAGACCATTTCCTCTGCCCACTGGGGAGAAGGCTGAAAAAACTGCTTAATAAATCTGTTCCCAAATCTCTTGCTTTCATCTTCAAGTCACACCCCTAATACTGAAAATATGATGCAGTGGAGTTACAGATTATGACAGGAACTCAAAGGCAGCAAAGATCGAAGAATAAAACTAGCCTGTTAATATTAATATCCCAAATTCTATTTTACCATTCTGTCTGACATAACCATGAACACTAAGAGTACCTAAAATATACTAATTAGATTAATTAAAAGACCACTTAGGTTATTCAGCTATATGAAATCTTTCTACTAAATCTGTTAATAATATTGCCTCACAAAAGCCTTTAGTTAAGGACTTAATCTCAGAAATTTTCCTAACAAAATCACTGTCATGTTTAAATTACAATTATGTGTACCAGTCACACCCAATACAAATGAAATAGTAAAATTTCTAGGGAGTAGACCAAAATAGTGACACGAAAGGCAGCTGAGCTTTTCTCCTCCCACAAATGCACCAAATGTATAGCTATATATGGAGTAATTACCTCTGAAAGAGAACCAGAAGTAAGCTGCACACTTCAACTCATCAGATGA
Source organism: Taxidea taxus jeffersonii (assembly GCA_003697995.1). Classification (NCBI taxonomy): domain Eukaryota; kingdom Metazoa; phylum Chordata; class Mammalia; order Carnivora; family Mustelidae; genus Taxidea; species Taxidea taxus. Next base: position 5,260 of record RCUC01153965.1, on the reverse strand, counting down.
ATAAGAAAATACCCACATTGAAGTGAGTAGGAAAGACTGAGACACACTTCTGACATAAACCCCACCCCTAACACACTGGCATACAATCAAGAGGGAACCCCCAACTCCCAATTTGATAAAGTTGCGAGATACAAAACCAATATACAAAATTAAGTTGTGTTTCTAAACACCAAAAACAATCAGAAAGAGATATTAGGAAAATAATCCCATTTACAATAGCATCAGAAAGAATAAAATACCAAGGAATAAATTTAACCAAGGATTAGATCCACACACTGAAAAATCTAAGACATTGAAGAAAGAAACTGAAGAAGTTTCAAATAAATCAAAATATATTCCACGTTCAGAGATTGAATAAATCAATGATTAAAATGTCCATACCACCCAAAGTAATAGATTGCATGTAATAACTATCAGAATTCCATGTCACTTTTCATAGAAATAGAAAAAAAAATCAAATTTGTGTCAAACTTCAAATGACCCCAAATAGCAAAAGCAATATTGATAAGAAGAATAAAGCTGATTTTACACGATATTATACACTTCCTGTTTTCAAACTATATCACAAAGCTATGGTAATTAAAACAGTATGGTATTGTTATGAAAACAGACACATAGATCAATGAAACTGAATAGAAAGCCCAGAAATAAAGTCATATATACAAGATAAGTTAATGTGTGATGTAAGAACGAAAAGTATATCATGGAGAAGAATAATCTCTTCAAAAATTGTATTGCAAAATTGGGCAACCACATGCAAGAAGTGAAATCGCCCTCTCTCTTACACCATACACAAAAATCAACTCAAAATGTATTAAATACTTGAATGTAGAGCTTGAAACCATAAAACTTATAGAAGAAGAAGTAGAGTATAAACTCCTTGACATAGGTGTTAGCATAGATTTTTTTATTTGTTTTGACATTAAGGGCAAAAGCAACAAAAGCAAAATGAGAAAAGTAAGACTGCATCAAACCAAAAAGCTCTGCACAGTTAACGAAACCATAAAAAATATGTAAAGGCAAATTAGGGAATGAGAGAAACTATTTTTGAGTCACATATAAATAAAAATATAAACAAAATAAAATAAAAATGAGCAAAAGATCTGAATAGACATTTCTTAAAAGAAAACATACAAATGACCATTAGATACATGAGAAGATGCTCAGCATTACTAATTATAGGAGAAATGCAAATCAAACCACAATGAGTTATCACCTCACAACTCTCAGGATGTCTGTTACCAAAAACACAGGTGATAACAAATGCTGGTGAGGATGTTGTGGGAATGTAAACTGGTAAAGCCACCATAAAAAAACAGTATGGAGATTCCTTAAGAAATTAAAAATGGAACTATCATATTATTGTGCAACTCATTTCACAAACAAAATCACTATCTACAAGTGATGTCTGCACTCTTATGTTTATTGCAACATTTTTCACATTAGCCAAGATACATAAACAACTTAAGCAACTAAGCAACAACAGATACTTACATTGTTTATGTGTCTTGGCTATTGTGAATAATGGATAGATATCCAGATAAATGGATAAAATATGATACACACACACACACACACACACACAAACACAGAGGAAAATTATTCAGCTATGAGAAAGAAGGAAACACTGTCAACACATGTATGAACCTGGAGGACATTATGCTAACTGAAATAAACCAGATAAAGACAACTTCTGTATGCTCTCACTTATATATGGAAGCAAAAAAAATATTTTTTAACTCATGGGAACATATAGTAGAAAAGTTACAGTTTGGCGAGGTAGGGGGTTGGGGGGTGGGTTGAAATAAGGGAAGGTGGGTAATAGGGCACAATCTTTCAGTTGTAAGATAAATAAGGCTTTATGATCTAATAACATGTTGATTACAGCTGGTAACAGTGTATCATATAATTAAAATTTACAAGAGGATAGAATTTAAGTGCTCTCCCCCATCCCACCCCTAAACTAAATATGTTAGGTGATGGATGAGTTAAGTAATTTGATGGGGGAATCTTTTCACAATGTATATATATATCAATCATACATTATATATTTTAAATATCTTACACTCCTATTTGTCAATTATACCTCATAAAGGTGAGAAAATAAAACAGGCATTCAGAACTATTTTCTATCTTCCAACCTGTATAGGAATGCAATAAGTTTTGAAGCCAAATCCAACCTTTGAACATGTAAATGAAATCCTATGGATTTGGGCCTCACCTTAATTTACCATTCTGTAGGTTAATTTATCATAATCTACTTTCATGATTCCATTTTTTTTCAAATCATTTTGAAAATGAATTGTAAATGCTGTATTTAAAAATGTATTTAAGTTAACATAGAAGATTATTGGAAATGATGGGTAGTCCATTTAGATGCAAGTGGTAAAATTTTTAATTACTGGCTAGTGAACATAGATTTGCAATAAGAATTTTCAAATTGAAATTGATAGTTTTATACAATGTGGTTATTGCAATAAAACAAATTTAACTTAAGAAAGCATTCTTTTTTTTTTTTTTAAGATTTTTATTTATTTATTTGTTAGAGAGAGAGAGAGCGAGCACAGGCAGACAAGAGTGGCAGGCAGAGGCAGAGGGAGAAGCAGGCTCCCTGCCGAGCAAGGAGCCCGATGTGGGACTCGATCCCAGGACGCTGGGATCATGACCTGAGCCAAAGGCAGCCGCTCAACCAACTGAGCCACCCAGGCGTCCCTTAAGAAAGCATTCTTAACGTGAGCTTACCAGGACTACTTTCATGAATGATGACTGCATTTACATTGCTGTTGACCTAAAAAAATGTTTCCATATGTATGTCTAATTCTCTAATGTTTAGAACCCCTCTAAGAAATGACAATTTTGAATACAAAGATTTTTCAGTCACATTATGAAGTACTCATGTTAGATGGTTGTATGTGCCTAGGAATCTTCAATATCTCCAAATACATTTCTATCTCCTTGCTGAAAATAAATGGGATTAATAAACTATTGTTCCTAAAGCAAGGTACAAAAAAGCTCTGGATAGCCCTTCCCAGAAAATAAATTAGATATATAGGAAGAAGAAAAGAGAACATAAGGAAAAGCAAAATTCATGTCAGAAAGTCATTCTTCATTTAAAAAATAATTATTTCCTGCATTTTTGTTTTGTTTTGTTTGTTTCATTTGTCTATGAATAATTTGAGGAATCTGATCAATGGTGCCTCAAATGAAGTCTAAAACCTATGACTGGATATTAACATTTAAACTGCTTTAAATATGTATAGAGTATGACTGAAGACCACCTCTGGCATTCAACATCTGACCCAGAGTAATAAATAAAATCCTTCAGGACACATTTTACCTTTGACAATGTTTCCAAATTGTCCTAGAGATTTTTGCAGAGAGGTGTGGGCAAGTCCATTTAAGTGAGCTCTCTCATCCAGGGGGCAGGGGGAAGCTGAGATTGCTCCAACAACCCAGTAATCCTACTGATGGCAAAGGCCAAACCCATGTAAATAGCAGAGAGTTTTATTTATTTTTAAAGATTTATTTATTTATTTTAGAAAGAGAGAGAGTAGGCAGGGATAGAGGGAGAGAGAGGACACAAGCAGACTACCAGCTGAGCACAGAGGCTGACACTGAGCTTGATCTCACAACGCTAAAGTCATGACCTGAGCCAAAATCAAGACCTGGCTGCTTAACCAACGGAACCATCTAGGTCCCTCAAATTGCAGGTTTTGATTTTTTTTTTTCATATAGAGAATGAAAGGACAATAAAAACCTTCAAAATGTCCAATTTACTTCAATAATGACTAAGGAAAAAAGTAAAACAAAGAAAGAATGGTCTATTCGAAGCTAAGTCCAAGCTCTTCGTTGAATATATATATTAGTGTTTCATTGTGTACTTGTATTTTAGTAAAGCTGTTTTTGACTAAAACATTTAATTTTTAATTTTATATATGTCAAATGACATATTCACAGGCCTGATAAATTATGTGCAATGTGTGGTTCTTATAAATTATTAATAAACCCAGAGCTTTATCCTTTAAAATCTTGAGAAAAATTGATCAAATTTTTTGCGTATATATCTCTGACTCATATTTTGTGATAAAGACAAATGTGCAATGAGTTACTTCGACTTTTGCCGATTGCACTTACTAAAACTCATATAATCTTTAGATTAAAGTTTATACAAAGTCATTCTTTCAGAGTCAAGAAAACACATATCCAATGGGGTTTTGTATTTTATTTTTACTATGACATAAAGTTTATTTCAAAAAAAGTATGCAAAATTAATCCAAATATGCGAGATTTTGCTGAAATTACTTGCCAAACATGGACCATGAATCCACAGCTCTTCATGTCTAAGCCTTTCCAATTACAATCTTTGTCAGCATCTGGGCAAATGATTGATAAAGGTGGAATTGATGGAGTGAAAGTATAAAATATTAAAGGGACACCTGGGTGTCTCAGTCAGTTAAACCTCCAAGTCTTGATTTCGGCTCAGGTCATGATCTTATGGTAGCGAGTTTGAGCTCACACTGGGCTCCATGCTGGGCAGGAAGCCTGCTTCAGATTCTCTCTCTCTCTCTGCCTCTCCACCTTATTGGTTCTCACACACTGTCTCTCAAAAAACAAAACAAAACAAAAACAGAACAAAAACAGTAAACAAAAAACATTCATTGTAAGACTTTTAAAAAGCAGCTAAAATATTTCTATTGATATATAAAGTGATAATTTGTATATTTATTCAACCCGAAATCTTCTCTATGATAATTATAAGAGGTACTTAAGTTGTGCGATATATATTTTTCCAACACTGTTGGGAATTTAGATTAAATACTGGTGACTCAAAATTTTAAGAATTATTTTGGGGCATTACATTTCAAATTTATTATTTACTTTAATTTACTTTTATATTTTAGATTTTTAGAAAAATATAATTTTATAAGGTTCAACTCGGGAGGTGTTACTGAGAATATCATCTTGTGAATTCTCTTGCAACTTTATTATTTTAAACAAATGATATTCTATATACTTTTCATATATTCCCAGATGAATGCTGAAGTTGTACACACAACTTCAGGAGAATCCTTAGAATATAACTGATAAACCAGTGGAAGCATAAGCCCCCAAAACCTGCCATAACCATGTAATTTAAATTTCTTAATCACTATCCAGTGTGAATTAATAGAATTGTTAAATTTAAGCCAGCAGTACTGGGAGGAAAAGCAACTCAGAGATAACCAAATGCTCACTATGTATATGAAAAAATGGTTCAGAT